>MKEJ01042978.1:0-10603 GCA_001753735.1 Embelia ribes | reverse complement strand
TTATTTTATTATTATTTTTTTAACAGCTTGGAAAATTCCGAGTTGTTATAGATAGTACGAGAGCTTTAGGTATCGACAACCCTTAGCTTTTTGGGTAGGATTATGTCCTTGTGGAGACATCTTTCTGACATAGAGTTTTCTAATGGTATTTTTGCAGAACATTTGAATTTCAAGGACAAAATTCTTTTTGAGGGTGGTAGAATTGTAATACCTTGAACTTTTTATAAAATTCTTTTTCGTATTACATATTATTATTAATTGTTGTTGTCGTTGTTCCGTTCTTATATAAATGTGTACAATAGCTTGTTTTATGAGCACATTTGAAATGGAAAAAAATGAGAAATCATGCTTTTAGTACTTGTAGAGAGCATGCGGTACCATTTGTTGTTCATACTTGTAGCTACGGCTTGGACAAAATTTGAGGAGGAT
The DNA here is from genome assembly GCA_001753735.1 of Embelia ribes. Classification (NCBI taxonomy): domain Eukaryota; kingdom Viridiplantae; phylum Streptophyta; class Magnoliopsida; order Ericales; family Primulaceae; genus Embelia; species Embelia ribes. Next base: position 10,174 of record MKEJ01042978.1, on the reverse strand, counting down.
GCATCGCTATTTCTAGGTTACACGTATGCCAGGATCTGCACTTCATCTCTTACCTTGTTATATAAACTTTGATACATAGCTTAGTAATTATATGTTGTCTTAAAGTTAAAAAAAAAAATTGATTTGAAACATTTTATAAGTCTGATACCCGAGACCATAGGAGATGCCCAAGTTCTAATTTTCATTTGTTTAAAGGCAAGTTTGAATTACTCATAATAAACTTCATTGGCCACTTTCCTTTGATTATTTTTTAGTATTCTCGTTTTTATACCGATCTTTTGGTTCCAATATTTTGTTGTTATCAAGCATGTGGCATAATTTTGTACATAAAAACTTGATGAGTTGGAGTGTGAAATTGATCGATTATATGACAATTTGAATAATTGTTGTGCATGATGGTGATTGAGAGTGTCACTTGGCAGGTTGTGAGAATTGTATATAATAATTGATTCAAGTAGCAAGCTGATATTTGGTATATTATTGATAGTTCCATTTATTGGATTCCTTAGCTCACTCCCAGTTTACCAGTTTAAGGTGCATCAGATCGATAGAGTATGGACTGGACGAAGGGTAGATGAAACAGAATTAGTAGTACAAGACTTAGCCGCTCTGAGCCCGTTATTTTCAATTGTAAAAATATTATTTTTTATTATAAAGGAAAATTTGTATTTGTAATAGAATTAAATATTTTTTTACATTGTTTTGAGGAAATTTTTCTTGTAAAATTTATTTTATTATTAATTTTTTTACTACTTAGAAAATCCGGATCATTACACATACAATATGGTGGATTGTAAATGGGTTTTCAAATTCAAGCGTAAATCTAATCGTTCAATTGACAGGTGCAAAGCATGACTTGTTTCAATGGCTATAAACAGAGAGAAGGCATTGACTGAGACATTTAGTTTGCCCCGTTCTCTCTCTGACAATCTCGGTTGGTCTGGAGAAGGATGCTTACATGAAATAGCCTTCAGGCTTCATCCATGCATCCTATTCGCATCATGTATGTAAACTACTACAATCTCTTTATGGAAAAACAAGCATCTACGGTGTGGTATTCTTGGCGACATTTGTTCTCTCTTGAATTTCAAGGAAGTAAATCCGATATGCCACTTTTTCATCCTTATTCGTCAAATAGATTGTCTTTATATGTGGACGACATCATCTTTATGGATCCGGAGTCCATAGTCATAGAATATTTTTTTCACCAACTTAAAGCGCACAAAAATGCTTCATGCCACACTGGTTTTTATCTCCAATGTATGCAAGTGAAAAGATTACTTGTTTTGGCTCCATCACCTTCGATGATCCAACCTTTTTTCCACAATACTATTGGCACTCTCTAATGTCTTTCACTCACAAAGTCTGCCAAATCCTCCATCAATCATATGTGACCCATTGGACAATATTTAAATGTATTCTATGACATTTAAAGGTTACCGTTCATCATGTCCCATTATTTCGACGTGGTGCCTATGTTGAACTCCGAGCCTACTCGAATGCCGATTGGGCAAGTTCAGATGATCGCCATTCAAGCACAGGCTATTATGTTTTCCTTGGAAACAACTTAATCTCATGCTCCTCTTAGAAACAACAAACTGTCTCGCGCTCAAGTACCAAGGCCTAATATAGGGTTGTGGCCTACGCCACTACCGAGATTATATGGGTACAGTCTCTTCTTCGGGAACTTGGAATCTGCCCACCTTAGGCACAAACTCTGTTTTACGATAATATTAGTGCGACTTATCTCACCACAACGTCTTTTCATGGTTGAATAAAACAAATTGAAATAGATATTCACCTTCATATTCGTTTCATCTTAAGTTGTGATCAACTTGCAGAAGGTTTGACAAAGCTATTTCTCACCACCCATGTAGCTATATGGCATTCAATCTCAACATTCGTCTCTTACCGTTGAGATACACCCCGGATTCCATACCCACACAATCAAAACTTCAATACCAGTAGCATCCACATGAGCCTCATGGAACACATGGAATTACTTGCCTCATGGCACACATGACAATGCCATTTTATTTTATTTTATTTTTTGTATGGTAGTATTATTTTATATCAAGAATATTTGTACCAAGCTATTCTAAATATAAAGAGTGGAGCTTGAGAGAAAGCCAAGTCACCAAAGTCGTCTTTTTTTTTTTCATACAAAACTTATACGGGAGAACAACTATGGGCAACCGAATAGCCCCTTGCCCTTGTGATTCCTTTGAGATTTTAGTCATGATGCATGCCTTTTTAACTTATATAACTTGGTTTGTGTGCGCAATGGTTTGTATCCATAGAAGAAAATGAGACATATTCAATTGAGAGTTGAGACAGAGAGCTAGCTGATTGGAAGCTTAGCTGTGAGAGTATGCATGATAGACTCTTGTAATATTTTGGTGAGCAAATAAATCTGTGCAAAAATAGACGACATAATTGGCGGAACCATAAAAGTCTTGCTCTTAGTGCGTGTTAATTTGATTCTTTACAATTGGACATTAATTTAAGCAGGACAATGATTTTTTTGGGAACACTGGAAAATGAGAGGGACAGTAATTGACGAACGATGCTTAGTCTTCAATGTTTTTCAAATTTGCACTATAATTTCAAACTTTTGCTGGGTCCTAGTTTGGGAAGGTTTATTGGAAAAGAGCTTGTTGAGTTCATCTTAGATTCCATAATCGTGACAAAAGGGGATAGTTAAGGTATAATCGTATGTGTTGTTGAGACTAGAAACAACCAATTTTCTAGCCATCGTGATGAGTAACAACCAATTTTGGAGTCATTGAAAGGCATCTTTGCATTGGCAATTGGCACTGAAATAATAAAATAGGAACTTAAAAGTAGATTTAGATTAACAAACAAAACTCCTCTATAATTTCCATACATCTTTTATAGTAATTCACAAAAGGCTGCCAGTCGAAACTACATGTATATTCACTAAAATGGAAAAAGAAATACAATGATGTATTTCCATAAACCTAAATTGGGAGCTGCATTTTCATGCAGTACATGACTATCATATGTGATATATGTTAAGCATCATTGATTGACAAGGTAAGTATATAGGAGTTGATTCCAAGTATCGGGGACCCCGGGGAGACACCAGTGTCCACAATCTGAAAAAGAAGTTGGTTTTGATAATTGGTCTTGACTTAGATTAGCCCATCGCTTTCGGTAAATCGATGGGTGAGCATCTTTTCTGTACTCCGAGAGTTGTGTTATATTGAGAATTTGAATTTTCACCCCTCTAGAGTTCAATCTATTAATTGCAGCCTCTGCGACTCTCATCACATTGGGGTTTGACATTTCCCCCCAATACCCCTCTTTTGAAATTGGTAATGTCTCACTGTAACAATTTGTGTTTGCACTCTTGCCCCATTCTTCACCCCTGTAAGCGTTACAACACAAGTTAAAAAAACTGTTAACTTCTTTTTTGGGACTCTTTTAAAGTTACTTTTATTTTTACTTCATTTTTCTCATGGTATTAGGACTATTGAAAGAAACAACTATACCCAATCTATCATGTTAAATCTCTAACTTGTGCTTCTCACTCATTTTATAATCTACAATTAATTTACAATGCTATTTTACGGCATACCAACTTGGTTAAGGCCATTTTGGAGTCATTTCTACTACGGTATCATTATGATTTTATCCCACAATGGGAAGAAAAGGCAAGAACTCATTAATTTGAAAAAATTTAGTATATTAAAGGTTTTGATACAATGTACATTTTCCCTGCAGTATGAATAACATGTGTACCTTAGATGAGAAGACGACACACTAACAAAGAACAACTCGGTCTTGTTGTGATTGACATGGTTCTCTAACCAATCTGACCAAGTCCTTAACCCCATCTCATATCTGCTAAGCAAATCTATTTCTTTTAGTCCTCCTGTTGAGTTTTCAGCTGAATCCAACCTGACAAAATTGACAGCAAAGCATACAATATAACTTCGCGATTTAATTTATAGAATTTCTTTGTGTAACCTTAGTTCTCTTTGTGCAATGTTTACAACAAATGCACTTCTTTTAGAACACCCAGGTTCATTGATAAATATAACTGCATTCTAATGCATAGTTTTGATTTTTAGATCAAACTCTCAAAATAGCCGTAAGATGTTTTTGACATCTTAAATATTATCAAGATAACAAGACTAGGCTAAAATATAAACTTATAACTTGACTTAGAGTACAAAAACACACTACGAAATTGGTATATTTGTTGGGTTGTTTTCTGAAATATTTTAATCTGATCCCCATTATATAATAAGGTCTTTAAATCCCTAAAAATGTTTTGAGGATATTTTGGGGGATTCACAACTAAATTCTTAGTTGTAGCACAGAATTGTCACTTGAAAGGACTGAACAAGTCATTCAAGACACAAATCCAAGAGGTGTAGTTATTGTTTTGAAAAAATTGCGATGGTTGCTTATATTTACCCAAAAAACATAGGGGTTACTGTAATTAACCAAAGAATATTGTACTTACAATACTCTCATAGTGTCATCTAACCACCATATATAGGAATCAAAGATGAGAATATCAGCATCCATCCAATGTCTGGCATGCTTCTCAATAGATTGAATTTTGACAATCCGATATGGTGAATGATGGTTTATTGGATCATCACAATTGGATTCCACCAGAAAAGGTGCCCAATAGAAATCAATAGATGCATTGTAACCCTTCATCAAATTACAGAAGCAGCAGTAAAAAAATTAGAAGATTATCAATACGTCAGAGCAAATCGAAATAAAGGAACAAAAAACTGCATCATATTGATATATTTTAATAACCTACGGCGAATTTACTATTGAACCTTGTTTCTAATTTTTAAAGGATCATTTAATTTTAAGTTTATTCTAAAAAGTTAGATTTTGAGATAGACCCAAACTCATGCGAGAATAAGCCATAAAAAGATATAGTTTTCAAAAGCAAGAAAGATGGCTTAAAGAAGAGAACCTAAAAATGTTTTCGCTCAAAACCGAAAAATGAAACCTTTGGCAGCTATAATAACTTGATTCAGCTATGTACAGAGTTAGGTATAAGTAGACCAAACAAGGTTTAAGACAACTATTCTGAGCTTATTTATTTTTTCTTTCATAGGTCCAGTTCACACAGACCTTTTAAAGGAAATAGGGAGACGGGTTTCTAGGTGGACGCATTTGCAGCCCACAGAGGGACTCAAGTGCAAGGTATTGAGAAGTCAAGGATTTGATAGTCATAATTATCGAAAAGAGGAACAAATGATATAAGGCGGAAGATATGAATGGAAATAATAATTTATGGCTTATTATTAGAGCATTTGCACCAATATTTCTCATTTTATTTCTAACTCTTATTTTATAGAAACTCAATTTTCATACAAAATAGTAATAAGTCAAACCATTCTTTCTAAAAACTCATTTCTATACATAAAAAATATTAATATATAAAAATAAAAAATAATGAAAAAGTATTTGTCGAATATATTAGTATATTTCCTTCATCTGATGTGAATTTTTTTTAATAGAGAGAAATTTTGAATAACACCGTAGTATTTCTAGAAAAACATTATGGAAATAGAAAGATCGATGTGGAAAATTTATCCCCTCCATTTCTCAATTAAAAAATTAAAGGGGGAGACACCCCTTTAAAAAGACTAGAGTGAATACTCTATAACATGCATCAAAGCTTGCTGTTACCAAATACTCTACAACCACGATTTTACGCTTTCAAATTACAAAATCACCATGGCGGTTATAGCATGCAACGATACCAATACAAACAAATATACAATGGTCAATTAATATGATTTTTTTATCATTTAAGACTTACGGACCGTCAATGTTAAGATTTTTTTCGTTAATCGCTTTTGAAATAATAATATAGGGACCAAATAGGTCATATACTAAAGCTATGAGGACCATCATTGTGATCAACCCTTCTTTCTATATCCATCACATTTTCTCCGAGTTAGTGAAAAATAAAAACACAAAGCACTAAATTTGCTGCTTAAAACTCTCTCTCTCTCTCTCTCTCTCTCCGAGCGAGAATGGGTGGTGCTGGTGGCTATGGGTATGGAAACTACCAAAACAAAACCTCTGCGTACAAAACCAGCCCTCCATTATCAGCCATCCAAAGGTTCTTGTTGGATAATAAAAAGAGCCATTTCACTATCAAAACTCCTCAAAACAATGAGCATGTTGTTAGCGAACGCTCGTTCAACGAGTATCGTAATAATTTTGCCCTTTCTAGAGGTGCGGTTGGCAATTTTAGTGGTGGTTTTGGCAACAATAGTTATTGTGAGGGTGAGAGTGATGTTGGTTGGATGCATGAGATGTACCCTAACTTGGGTTTGAGCCAAAAAGGCGAATTATTTTCGCAAGAAAATATTAAGTATTTCGGTAAGAAAAGAAAGGGTGGTTCTTTGATCAAAGGCCAGTGGACTGATGAAGAAGACAGGTGATTTTTTTCTTTTCACCCTTTTTTTCATAGAATTTTTATTCGTTTTTTATTTTTTAGATTTTTTGTAATTTGTCGATACTAATTTTTTGATTTTTCTTGTTAGGGTTTTGATAGATTTAGTGGTAAAACATGGAGAAAAAAGGTGGGCCAAGATAGCGGAGCAGATGAACGGGAGGGCCGGAAAGCAGTGTCGTGAGCGGTGGCATAATCATCTACGTCCCGATATCAAGGTTCATTTTTGCTTTAGTTGTGATTTTTTGAGTTATAAATTCTCTAATTTTAGTTGAATTTTGTTGTTTAATCGTTTTAAATTTTTTAACAATAAATTATTAGTATGCCAATGATTCCATAACGGGTTACTTGGCAAAGTCCATCAAAATTTACTAGTTAGAGATTTAAAATAGATACACAAATCTAAGAACTTAGGTTTTCACATACGTGATGATATTTTCAAGTGTGTAATAAAAAAAACCCTAGATTGCTTATTTTGTTTTCCATTCCACTTTTTTACTGTATTTGCTCATCATGTATGATTAGTTATATATCCCTAAAAAAAATGATTAGTGTCATATATAGTAGAGATCTAGATTCATCGAGGAGCAGATTCTTATATTTGTTTCTACAATTGCAATTTTAAATTAAATAACTAAATGAATCTCATTTGAAGTATTAGTCATGTATCATGAAAAAAGGGAACTGCGATAGGCTTCGATAATATATACAAACATTTTTTTCCTACAATAGATCAGCATAAACATCAATAAATCCGAATAGGATTAATTTATCTTCAACAAGTAAGTGCTAAATCTACTTGATTTATTTGTTATCTACTCATGAATTTTGTTAGGTTTGTTTTGTCATCACAATAACCGTTTATTTTTAAAAAATGTTTTCTGAAAAAATAGAAATTATGTAAGCCTCGTTTATGTGTAGTCTTGCAAATAAATACATATGTATTTAGGGTTGTTTTTTCTTACCTTAACTAAGACATGCAAACCTTAGGGTGACTCTATTGTCCCTTTACACTCTCTCACACCCCTTTTTCTACTCTCCATTTTCATGTGATTTTCAAATCTTTTGTTGATTAGTTTCAGAATAGCCCAAATAATCCAACTTTCCACTAATTACTTGTCTTTTGGAACTTCCCTCTCTTAGTATTGTTTTATTAATTTTGGTTCTTTTCTTGGATAATAATCACGACAACAAATTTTCACTCCTCCTCCTCCTCCTCCTTTTTTTTCCAATTTTGTTATTGTTAATAAGTTTTTGTAGAAAGATTGATGGAGTGAAGAAGAACAAGAGAGGATACTAATCGAAGCTCATATGTTAGCTGACAACAAATGAGCTGAAATCACTGAGCGAATTTCTGGGATGACTGAGAATTTGATTAAAAACACTAGAATGCCACTAAGAGAAGGCATAACTCGAAGAGGAAATGTAAAAAAGTCCAGGAAGAGCAAAGAGCTAAACCATTGCTACTTCAAGAGTACCAACTATCAAGATCTTTTGCATAGACAAATCGGCCACCACCACTCCTAGCAACCCCATTGTCATTGCAGACAACTTCAACCGTCTTGCCCTTTTTTTTTGAGGACTTATCCAAGTCCTCAGTTAATGATAACTAGTCCTGGGTCGATGATAACTCCCACAATTTATCATCAACGAAACATATACTGATGAACTCAACTTTATGATATATTTTTATTGATCTAAGATGGCAAACCAAAAAGAGAGATGAATTGATTTTGTTTAAAAGTTACCGAGTTAAAGTTATTTTTACTCAACTTTATGTAAAAGTATTGGTAAATGTATGATGAATGATTTGTGTGTATGAGTAATAAAAGTACTGAAAATTAAAGCAAAGAAAGAAGTAAAATATACCGCGATATATAGTACTTCAGTAGTAATTTTGCCAGTTGTGAATCGGAAAAACTCATACGTCCACTTCTTCTAGGTTTACCTTTGAGTTTCCTTTAGTATGGTGAAAGCATTATAGCCCAAAGAACTGGTTAGAATTTCGAATCCTAACCTAAATCGTTCCCAAGTATATTTTCGAGTATTTCTTGAAACCATTATAACTTGAGTTATCCGAATTCCTACTTCGAACATACACTCACAAGCTGAGTGTAATACCTCTGAAAACTACCCCAACTCACTCAACCACTCTCAAGATTGCAACAAAGATAGAAAACAAAAGCCTCTCTCAAACCCTTTGTGAAAATTGAAATTATAAAGTAGGAACTCAAATGGAGGGTTTTGGAAATTGTTTAAGCTCTTGCACCAAGATGATAAGTTTGAATTGATGTAAGTATAAATGGTTGAGATAGAGATGTTGGAGAGATGTTTTTATAATCTTGAAACTAGATTTGAACGTTTCATAAATCTCTTCTATGTCTCCCAAGCCGTAGGCTTTGGAAAATAAAGATATCATTTCTACAGAACAAATGTCAATTGATAACACATATCTGTCGACTGATGATATCACATATCTATTGACTGATTTGTTGCATCTTGACTACAGTATATTATACTTCACTGATGGTTTATTTTTATTGATTGATTAAGCATATTTGTTAACTTATTTTAGTCAGTAGATAGATTTTTTATTTTTTTTATTGCGAATAGTTGTCTAATATTTTTATTAGACTATTTATCAGTCGATTGATATAACATATATGTTGATCGATATGTCCAAAGTCCAGCTTTGACTTGATCTTGACATTCCACATTCCGTCTTTTCAACTGTCAAACAAATATGTCGACTAATATAAACATGTGTCAATATATTACTCTGTTTTTTTATATGGCTATGTTGTTTCCATGTATCGAACACTTTTCGAATTTTTGCTAAGTCCGAGACCTTTATAAACGCTTGTTTAACACATTAGTCCGACTATATAGCTCGATTTTATTTATTTTCACCTTGAATTTGCTATCATCCAAAATCAATAAAACATTTTTATTTTCAAACTTTGGGACAATAATCTTTTTGCTAAAAAGAATAAGCAACTATGCAACGATAGCAACCACTGAGGAGTGAGTTCAATGGTGGGGGTGGAAACGGGACCAAAGTGTTAGTGTTTACAATGACAAGGGTAAAAAGGTCTTTTCAAGTTCTATAAATATGTGAGGAAGAATCATAGCCCCAAACCCATTTATCTTCGAACTTGACATATCCTACCTTTGCGATGGGCCCACTAATTCATCTCCTTGCATGAATGGGTATTATGGTAATTTCACTAATGCGGATTTCATGAGTTGTCAAGCTGCTGCTGCTTCTTCAAATGGAAAGAAAGATATGGATTTGATGTAGCTGGTGGCTTCTCCTCTTGGTGGAAATAATAGCTTGAAGCTCGAAGTATGTCCCATCTCTTAGTAACTTTTTTTTTCGAGGTTATTCCGACTCCTAGTCAGTAAGTTCGAACTATTGTTATGCAATACTCGCACATACATATATTTGAACGTTTTTGTTTTACAAATAGCATGCAACATAATGGAAAACATCCATATTTTTATCACAATCACATAAAATTACTCGTAGAATTCACGATATTTATGCATTTTCTCATTGAAAACTTTCGGAAAAATATTTTCAAATTAGGTTGTAGAAAATTTCACATAATTTATAATGGAATGTATATTTCATAAATAAAATTATATTATAGCCTAGCCATTTTTTCTGTCGATTTTAGCCTCTTGAATCTTTCTACACATGACATG
>MKEJ01042967.1:0-13524 GCA_001753735.1 Embelia ribes | reverse complement strand
ACACGTTTTGACAACCTTGCATATATGTGTTGTATATTTGTTTGTTTGTTTGATTATTGGTGGTTCAATTCACATGCGTGCGCATACACACTCGTGTGTGTAGATATATGCACCTTATTAATCATTGCTTAAGTCCCACCCTAAATATTCATGCAACCCTTCTCGCAAAGCCCTTGGTCATGCAATACGCCTAACTTTTATAGATTTCCCCTAACAAGATGCACTTGCGGGTCTATTCGGAAGTCGGAATCTTAGCTGGTGAGATCTAATGCATTCTGAAGTTAGATATCTTAGTTGATGAGATCTAACGGATGTTATGGGAAGAAGTTGCAGTTGGATATCCACTTATTCGGAACTTAATTTGAAAGCCATATTTTGACTGGAACATTTTTGGATTGTCGATAATAGCTGTTGGGGTCTTTGAGCAAGTCTCTTGCTGTTGCAGACAAAGATGTCGGGATAGAGTCAGAAATTTCATATAAGGAGGCCAAAACATGTAAAACTTTACATGCACATATAAGACATTAAATTAAATTGTGTTTAACTAAAACATTCCATTTAATACAATATCATTGAGTATTTCCCTAATCAAACCTATATGTGCATACGCACACACATAAACGTTAATATTTGTGTTTTGATTCACATGCATATGTGAATATTCGTACCACCACTAATCATTGTCTATATCCACTTTAAATAAGCATATTTGTGATTCTCGTGTGTCACGTACTATATCCTTGGTAATGGATTTCAAATCTTTTGATTTTGATATTGTATGGTTGCGGTTATGAAAATTATTTTCTGCTTTTTGAATATAAAGATAATTTGCGCGGTTACAATTACATTATGTGGATGGGTTCGAGAATAGTTATTTTCAATCTGTTAGAAGCATCCCATTTTTAGTGGCCTAGACCTGCGTAAAGGTGTTTTCGTGGTTTATGAATATCTTACCACTATTGAAGTTGCATAAGAAGAAATTTATTTGGAAAGTTCCATTTTTCCCGAAATCAAAGAGCTAAAATATTTGAAATCAGAGACCGACTATGCTGAAAACACAGTCAAACATACCCCTATTTGTATTTCTTTCAGATCTGTAAAATTAGAATATCAAAACAATGATGGAAAATGATGTCATGAAGCTAACTCTGTTGCTTTTCCTGAATAGGAGAACTTTATGTTACACATCCGGTTTGGTTAGAAAATGAAGATACATGTGAAATATTCTGGTTTTAATTTTGGTTATTTCCAGAAACGGAGTGCATTCAAGTCAATTTGTTGCTTCTTTTTCCTTTCATTGTCTAGTCATAGTCCATATTTGTGGTTGCCTTATAGGTACTAGCCTCCGTGACACACGTAATGCATGTGAAATTAAAAAAAAGTTATATTAATTAAATCCAATTATCATTCAATTTAAAACTATTTTTTCAAAATTTAAAAATATATCCGTGCAAATAGTTTTTTAAAATTTTGTATAAATCCGTACAAAAAAATTAAAAATATGTTAAAAATTAGTTTTCAAAAATGTTCACATTAAAAAAAAAAAAACTTGTAAATATATGTGCAAAAAATTGGTAAAAAATATATGCATATATTTTATATATCTTATATATAGAGAGACAGAGATAGAGAGAGAGTTGGAAGACCTGGCGGTTGCGTAGATAGGATGCCGTGCAGAGGCGGAGGAGGGCGAGGTAGTGGAGGGTTATGGTCTTTTGGGGGAGGAGGGTGGAGAGAGAGAGAGAGAGGGAGAGAAATAAGGACTATTTGCATTGGATGGGAACGTGGGAGAGTGGGAGTTTGGATGGAAAAACCAATTTACTTTTATGCCCCCGAGTAACCAAACTTAAGGTGGGATACAACAAAAATTCGAAATTTCTTAAATAAAAAATGGGTATTTTTGGAACAACAAAAAATTGATGCAGCCTCAATTCCTAAAAGGACCGCTGGCTTTATATTTTAAAGATAGAAGGTAACATTCAAAGTGTCAGACATAAATTAGACTTTTGACATTGATTGAACTGCTAAAATAGGCCAGTTATTCTTTTGCTTTGCGTAAAATTGGTTAATATAACCATATACCTACCCAAAAAATAAAAACCATAATCATCTATTGACCTCATCCGGTGGTAGGTTTTAGGATCGGTTTAGTTATGGTAATATTTGGTTGAAAGTTCTAGAAGATTTAACAATAGAGAAGCACAGTTTTAGTATCATGATACTTTGTAGTGGTTTCGTTAGTTGTTGGAAGGTGACTATGTTAAGAAGATATTGAGGCTGCAACTTAGTACTACTATTTCATTTCGTGGGCATGTGTGCAACCAAAAGAACTAAAAGCCAAAAAATGGCACCTTACGTTGTTGGTTAATAGGGTTGACTAAAAACAATGTGGTTTTGAAGGGAAATCGTAGAACTCATGTATCTCCTAGTCTCAGCTTGCTTGGTTTGCTTAAATTATTCCTGAAAGTATCTTTATTTTGTGGTTAACTATGAAAATAAACTTTTCCACTTTTGGTTACTTCTAGCTTAAATAGAATGACTAATGTTGCTAGGACTAATAGGAATGTGTTTATTCTGTGTAATTGGAAGCTAAACCCTCATATTTTCGAAGTTTGAAGGGGTAGCTTCCATTTAGTTTTATCTTTAGCTGACTTTTCTTCCTCCTGTGAGGTTCTTTGGCTTTGCCTTTTTTTGTACAAATCTCTTTTCTTAATGAAATTGATCCTTCCCAAAAAACGAAAAGAGAAAAAAAGAAAGCCTAGCCATCTGCAGGTCCTCGTTGAACCCTTTTAATGTAGGACGGTGTTGAAACGAAACAATGTCATAGGATAAATTGATCGTTTTTAGCCTAATATGAACAAAGGGGTATGTTTTAACAAAAACGAACAAAAGAAACTTGGGATCCAACACCCAAACCAAAAGAGATCCAATACTTTTTTAATTAATTCTCATAAACTCAACTCTAGCAAAATACGAAGCATAGTGGTACTTTATATAGAACATAAAGAAACCCTAATGGGCTAATCCCGTAATGGGCTTGGCCTACCATTGTAAGGAAAGATATAAAGAAAAATCTAATAATATTCTCTTAACAAAATTAAATAATAACATTAACTAAAAGTAAATATACTATTTCCTAATCTGCATCACCTTCGCTACATGTACTTAATCTTATAGGTGCAGGCTCTTACTCTCCAAGTGTTTATGTGCTTGTTAGAAGTTATTGCTCTTGTATAGTGGATTTTCTGATTTGCGACTTGCTGTATTCTCCAGTTGAATGGTCATTCTTTATGTTTCCTAAACCTAATTTGTGCTCTATGGTTAGGTTCTCAATTAGGGCTAGCTTTAAAATTCTGATGATTAATGAAGACATTTGTTTTCAATTTTCTCTGGCTAAAAGGAAACCTTTTAGTTTTCTAAACATTCATCTCTTAGAAATGAATAAACAAACATGTATGCATTAAAATGAATTGGTAACGTGTGACTATGTGAGCAAGGAGCGCTGTATGGACATAGCACATGGAGGATTCTGCAAATGTCTATACTCTTAGTGATTTGATAGGTCATAAATCAGAACACATAAATTGGGTAACATGCAATAGTGGTCCCTGTTCCCATTATAAGTTCAAAGACTATTGTATAATGGTGTATGGTTTACCATCTTTTATAAGAAAATAGAACTTTGCTTTAGCTTATTATTGGATGGTGGATTCCTTTCTGTTTTGGTACTACGGAATTGATGGTGGATTCCAACAATTTGGTTTTTGCGTCCCCGAAGTCTGTTTGCTTTTGAATGTTTAATATATTTTTTAATGACTGTTTCTGAAATGCTTGAAAGAGGTCCTGAGTCTCTTGCCCCCATACAATGTGCATGGGTACGATAAACTTTTAGAATCATGTGAGCTTTTGAAGAGGTATAACAGTTAAGCGCTTATGAAAATGAAAGATCACGTTTGATGTAGAAGGTCACATTGAGAAGCCCAAATTATTTATGACACTTATTGTCCCTGAGAAATGAAAAATCTAAAGGCATCCTTAGCCAAAAATTAAGAAAAGTAAACTCCAAATTCATGTTCCTTAGATATCTTTTGGATAGTTGTCTTTGATCTTTTGATGCATGAACTGCATGCAGATATATGAGTTGCGTTCTCTTGGTGCTTATCAATTTTGGCTAATTAAACTTACTATACACATTCTGTTATATGTTAACAAGATGTTTTTAGTTGAATGTCAGACGCTCAGAGCTCGAACAAAAGTTAGCATCTGCAGATGTGACAGAGGAGGAACAAATGAATCTACTGAAGGATTTGGAGCAGAAAGAGACAGAGTACATGCGCCTTAAAAGACATAGAATCTGTGTTGATGATTTTGAGCTTCTAACCATCATTGGTAGGGGAGCCTATGGTGAGGTTAGACGTGTTATGATGACTATAATATTTCGGCAGGATTCCAGAAATTTATGTTTTTATTTTACTCTACTATATAACGTTCAATAATAAGGCATAGGTGAAGATCAATGCTTCATTTGGGTGCATCCTTGAATGGTTTTGATCCGACCCAGGGTTTCATGAAACCAAATTTGACTGAAAATGACACACTGAACTAAAACTGCAATTTTAGCCATAATTGTACACTATAAAGACTGATATGGATAGACATGCGAGAAACAAATAGATGGGGAGAAAATAATATAAACCCTAGATTTTATTATGAAAAAGAAAGAACAAGAGGTGCCAGATGGCACATTAAGTCCCGTTAGTGGGACACTTTATTATGGGCCCTTGGATCTTATCCAAAAATTGTGGAAGGGGAGAAGTCACTATTAAATATACAAAAGAAAAAGAAAAATAGGGGTTGGTAGAGGGGTCATACCAACCTTTGGATAAGATCCAAGGGTCCATAAATGAAGTGTCTCACTAATGGCACTTAATATGCCGTCTGGCTCCTCTTCTACAAAAGAAATGGAAGGGAGAAAGAAAACAAGCCAACTCTACATCTCTACAACAGGTTGAATCTCTGGGCGAAGAGAAGGGGGAGAGAAGAAAGGAAGAAAGGGGACTGGCTCTACTAAAATTCTGTGGGTTACTCTTTTCTGTTTTTCATTTTACAGCCCGGAAATCAACGTTAGGTAATGTTCATACTTCATACACTTCCTATTTGGCCAGCCCCGTAATCAAAAGGTTTACTAAACTGCCCTTTGCCTAATATTGTTTCTTTCTTTTTATAAAATAAAATTCTGATTACATAAGAATATTCTAACTGCACGCTGTAGAATATCTGTCATTGCTTTATGACATTGTTAGAGCACTTTTTTGTTGACCCGTTCTTGGTGAGCACACCATCACTTGTTGAAAGTTTTGTTTTATTTTACATGATAAGTAACTCTATTAAAACTTAAGATACATCTTTTATGTACTAATATCAGCTTAGTCTTTTTCCCAAGTTGTTTCCTGATTCGCTGGATCCAAAATACCATTATGCAGTTTATTTGATAGGTATTTGTTTGTTTTTCCTTTTTATCCCATCTTCAGGTACGTTTGTGTAGGGAGAAAAAATCTGGCAATATTTATGCAATGAAGAAACTTAAGAAATCTGAAATGCTCAGCAGAGGTCAGGTAAGATATGCTTCTTGTTTTTTACATTATATCTTCTTTTGCCTTTGTTGAAGATAAGTGACTTTGAGACTATTTCCATAAACTATCAAATGTCAAGTCCTTATCTTGTTGATTTGTTTCCTTCTCCATATCAGAGTAGGACTCGATGTTTACAAACGTGGTTAAGTGACCTTGCATTTATTAAGCTGATCAAAATAAGAAAATATTTTTCCTTGTGTATTAGGTTAGAGACTTTCAAATTTCTCATGTTCTTTTACACTTTATTTGTTCCTTTTGTTTTGTTGACCTCAAAGATAGTAACTGTCACATTCAATTCCGTCTTTGACTGTATTATAACTTATAAGGTTTTATTTTGTAGCTATCAATAATTTGCGTTTCACCTGTGTTTTTGAGGTACATGGCGATATGTCCCTTACCCCCTTCCCTTGGATCAGTACTGGCAATTAGCGATTGAATAAAAATTAGAGGTTCTTCTGTTTTATTGTCTGTTTTACTCTGTCATGTTTGTTTCTGAAATATTAAGGGGAAGTTCAAAAGTCTCATTTTTTAAGCCTTTTATGGAATACTACCTGGAGGACCTAGATATCTTAGAAGTAAATTAAATGTTAGCTAGTGCAAGGATAAAGGATTGTCAATTATAAAATGTCAAGTTATTATGATAGGAAGCACATGAAGAAAACAAGAAAATGGTAAGTCATCTGAAGGTGAAATAATGTATCGCGTAATCATTAGTCATACTTGTATCTGTGGTGCCGAGAGGTATTCGTATTGGATCTCAAATTCATTCATATTCACATATATTTACTTGGAATCACATGTGGTTTTTGCCCCTTCGTTTTTGACAAGTTTAAATATGTCAGTGATTGAAATACTAATGTGGTCATGTAGTTGTTGGTTTTGGCAAATGAGACTATTGACATATAACTCAATAAATTTTTCTGAATCGTTTGTAATTGTATGGGTATTATGTTGTTATTTTTCAACAAGCTGATCTTTCTTCCTTATCTGTCTTTTATGAAGTCCAAAATACTTTCCATTAGTCATATTATTTGTGACTTTCTGCTTCATTCACAATTGTTGTTTCCTGCCACAGGTGGAGCATGTTAGAGCTGAGAGAAACCTGTTGGCTGAAGTGGCCAGTCACTGTATTGTAAAATTATACTACTCATTCCAAGATGCTGAATACTTGTATCTGATCATGGAATATCTGCCTGGTGGTGACATGATGACTCTCCTTATGAGAGAAGATACTTTATCTGAAAATGTGGCTAAGTTTTACATAGCTCAAAGTGTCTTGGCGATAGAGTCCATACACAAACATAATTATATTCATAGGTAGTATTTGCAGCTCTTGCTCAGACTTGGGGCTAGTTTGGGATTATTTTTTGCTGTTTGCTTTCGTTTTTTTTTCTTGGAACTTGTAGCCTAACATGTTTGGTAAACTCTTCAATACTTGCTTTTAATAATCTGTTTCTTCTATGCTTTTAGAAGAAGCCTTAGGTTACTTTGAAAAGCTGCTTCCGCTTCTTCTTTCATTAATAACCATAATAACCTCTGTTATGTTTCTTACATTTCCCATATATACCTACTTTTGTTTGTTTACAATAAAAAGCACCATTTTACCAAACACTACACTACTTATGAATGCAACTTTTGAAATTTATTTACCAAACACTAGGATTATACCCACTTTTAGAATCAATTTTCAAAAGCAGCTTTAAGAATCATATTTTAAAAGCACCAGCATTCCCAAACTAGGCCTAAGTTACGTAAAAATCAACATCTAGTTAAACCTAGCTTAAACTTCTGTAATTGTTTTGAAATATGAAATTTAATACTTTCAAAATTGAAACTAACAGAAATAACATCAATATTTTAATTGTCTATATATTAGATTTCTCTCCAGAAACAAATTTTAAAACAAATTTTAAGAGTTCAACTGTCTTGGGCTGCCTTGATTTGCTAAATTTGGTACGGAGCAGTACCACATTTTGGAATGTGCACACCAATTTGCAGTTCGATAGGATATTAGTGATTTTAGTAATATAGATTTAGATACAAAAGCTAGTAAAGATGTTGGTCTATGGCCACAATTGAAAGTTGATAACCTAATTATAGAAGAAATTACTTCCCATCAAAAAAAAAAGGCTGAAGCAGGAAGGAATCACTGACAGAGACTCTGAGAAGTGTTACAAAAATGATCTGTTCTCTTGAACCATGATACATACGATGACAGATGACAATGTTTAAAAGTACAATAGCCATCATATAATCTATGAGTACCTGATTACGAGCGCGAGTGACATCAGCTTCCGAAACTCGGTAGCACAACTTACAAAACTCTCGCATTACAGCATAAGCCACATCATCCAAGCAGTCAGGCTGGAAAGAAGTAGATAATATGACATCATTTCAGAAACAAACATCTATAAAAGAACCATAGTTTTCAGAAGGGTGGCGAGAAAAGCAACACAAAGCAAAAGGGTGGAGGTTTTCAGAATATCATGTGATCACTATAAACAAGAAGCAACAGAAAACGAATGTGGAGGTTTTCAGAAGGGTGTAGAGAAAAGCAAAACATTTAACCAGAGTTTAGCCTTTGTGTGAGGTTGAGTTTTTATTTCTAGGATTAAAGTGAAAGGATTCAAATCAACTATTAAGGGATGTGTTATTTGATATAAAATCAACATACTTTTTAAATGTCTTCAAAGGAATCGAGTATATGAATTAATGTCAGATGATGAAATGATCTCAAACAGAGAAAGGTTCTTTAAAATCAATTGTCATATGGATTACACTACACGGTAAATCCTCAATCACAGAATCAACTAATTGTTTCACAATGAAGTCTTGATCTAAGTTACTCGTCGCCAATTACCAATGCACCACAGTAAATTCTCAATCAAACGCTTGATTCCAAATGGAACCCTAGGTCATTTGGGATATCAGTCATTGATTCCGATGTCCAGGTCTCTTAAATCTTTCAGGACCAAAGAAGAAAGGACTCGCATGAAAGTAAAAGAATTAAAGTACTCACAAATGCAGGTAAAATGATAAATGAAAGACAAGCAATCAAAAAAGATGGAGAACTGTAGGAACTAAGATAATAAAGCTAATGGTGGGACTGTTTTATAGACACTCCTACATCAACTGTTCAGCCCTTTTTTCTTCTAAAATGTATCCTAAGCAGATAGAATTTAACAAGATTTTAAAAAAAAAAAATTCTAACAGCAACATTGATGAATATTAGTTACACACTCGGTTTAACACATACATAGCGCAATTATGCACACCTAGTAACAGGCAAATTTTCTTTGCATGTCTAAATGTCATAGTAGGCATTGATGTGTCCAACAAACCAAGACAAAAGAACATATTCATAGAAACAGAAAAATGATAAATATCATAACAAACTGAGACAAGACAATATATATATTTGAAAAAAGATAATCGCAAATAGTTTCTGGCTACCAATATGGCATGCCTTCAGAGCTACCATACCTTAGCCACAGCATAAACACCAAAGAGGCCTGTGTCCTTATAGTTGGTGTTAAAAGCCATTATGCTGTCTGCAATATCATTAATTGCAATCCTCTGAACAAGCTCTGAACTGTACAGAGATCAAACAGGGAATATTTAATATCCAAGCGATCAAACGACAAAATAAGTAAAACTCAAGCAAAATTTAATTCTCTCCAACATATGTGAGATGTCTACCTCACAAAGATAAGAATGTCAAGCAATTATAAAATGAGAGGGATCATTTTACCATCTTCAGCTCCCAACAGACATTAACTCAAATAACAGAGGAGTAGTGAAAAAACAGATCTACAGATAAGAAACAGACCCCATGTGCTTTCCACCTCCAACATTTTTGCTCCAGGATCCCAGCATAGACTGCATAACCATGAGAGCAATGGAATCTGGATCTGTCCATGATGCTCC
Organism: Embelia ribes; assembly: GCA_001753735.1. NCBI lineage: Eukaryota > Viridiplantae > Streptophyta > Magnoliopsida > Ericales > Primulaceae > Embelia > Embelia ribes. Next base: position 3,964 of record MKEJ01042967.1, on the reverse strand, counting down.
ACTGAAGGCAACCGCAAATTGAGCAAGAGGAATATCATCATCAATGATACGAACCTGATTTCCCAAACAATAACAGAACATTATTATGGAAAAGTAAGTAAAGATTTGACGTCAAGACATCGTGCAAATAGGAAAACATACCTCAGAACCGGTAAATACAGCTGGTTCATCTGCAACCAACTGAGATGTAGTAATGGAACTAGATGGCAGCTTTGTGAAAAGCTTTTTCACTTGTTCAACTATATCTTCATGCTTAACAGCTCCCGCGGCAGCAATGACCTAAAGATAAATCCAAATACAAACGCATTAAAGATTATAAAACCGGATTCTTCATGCACAGATACATATGGTCGACCAAATTCAAGAGGAACCCAAACCAAATGTTTTGTCAACTTCCAGACTTGCATCATCATCTCCTCTAAATGATATACATGCAACAAATTACAGCAATCGTGGCACTCTTGCTTTACATGGAAGGGAAACATCTTTTATCTCTCTTATTTTTTTTCGTGCAAGCAAAATTAACATAAGATAGCCAGATCTCATTCAGTAGTATTGCAACATCTGAGTCTTAAAGACATACCATTCTGTGTGGTGCATAGTGAGTCGAGATATATTTTTCTATATCTTGTTTTGTTATTTTCTTAATATTCTCAGCAGGCCCGAGAATGGTTCTCCCCAACGGAGTGTACTGGAATGCTGTAGCATGTAAATGATCAAAAACAACTTCCTCTGGATGCCCTTCCACCTGCAAGAAAGAGTGCAAAGAATTCACATTAAAACACCAATCAGAACAAAACATACAGTTGACAGAGAAGATGATTATATCACTCCTAATCAATCATGATATGAAAAATGTCATAAACCCTTAATTAACGAGGAAATAAATGAAGGATGCATAAACAAATGCATCTCCAGAGGAACCAAATGTCGTACTTTAATCAATCTTTCATCAATATCACTGAATATGATTACCCATCCATCCTAGATCTGTGGACTAAATAACAAACAGTATCGATCAGTACACCCATTGGAAATGTTTCAAGGAGAAAATTCTAAGCCTATCATCGTAACTACACCCCGATCTTGATGCATGTCCTCCTCTTACGAACTATGGTCATGTCCATCCTTCTGAAAATTCCAATAAAAAGGACTTAAACCAAACACGTGGTGCAGCACATCAAGGCAAGTCGAGGTAATGCAGGCAAGTTCCCAGCTTCAATTTAACAGTAAACAGGGGAGCTCATATAAAGTTCAACATAAAAAACCTTGCAGTCTACCCATTGAACAAAAACTAATTTCCAAATATCAAATCAGACCCAGTACAGACAGAGACTTTTGAACTGAATGTAGAAAGAAACTTCAAGTGGAGATCTTAGCTCAACATGTAAAAAGTAAATCACGTTTCAAACATAGGATTCAACTTAGTAGTTTACTACCAAATTCAATAAAACCAGCTGCATAAAAATCAGTAATTGTGGTACCTCCTCCATTTCGCGAAGAATCACATCACGCTCCCGATTAATCCTGTTCTCATCGAAAACTGAATTCTGCAGTATATCGGCAAGAATATCGAGAGCCTGAGGCACATTTGATTCAATAACCTTTGCATAGTAAGTAGTTTGCTCCCTCGAAGTGTATGCATTCAAGTGCCCTCCCATATTCTCTATTTCTTCTTCTAAAGCCTTCACAGTCCTCTTCCCGGTTCCCTTAAATATCATATGCTCCAAGAAGTGGGCCACACCATTTGTCTCTTCGGTTTCAAACCTGCAGGTTCAGAATCAAGAATCTTCTATGAGGGCTGAAACATATGAAAAGTACATACACAGTATTTTTTAGGGGCTCTAAGGTAGGGTCTGTTCATATCCAGTCCACTTCTCAAATCTTCATTTTGTGTTTTAAGCGGAGAAAGTGAAAACTAAAGAACACATTTGATACAAAAAACAGAAATTACAAGTTTAAGTAGTAACTACGCATGGAAAAATAATATGTTACCATATGGCCCATAAGACACTTATGTTTGGCAATGAGATGCCAAGGGGATTAGCATGCAAATACAATATTAGTCAATAGAGTATTACGCAAACAAAATATTAAAACGCTTGACAATTACACGCCCACCAGAACTCCCAACCAATTTAAATATATTCCTACAGCTTTCTCCAAATTGCTTGGCAATAATATGGCAAAAAGATTATTATGTACACAAACATTACATTGCAAGCAAAAACACTGACCCAATCGTAAGTACTACTGTCAACTCCTTGCACAGAAATGTAAGCTAAAAATCAAAATACTACAAAAGCAAATTTTTTTTACAGAAGTAATGATACTGAGGCATTTTCAACGGCTTTCTCTCCCACCAAAGTTAGGTAAAAAAAGGGATGTCCCACCTAGCGTTTTGAATACTACCAAATCCGCCCTTTAATTTCTTTACAAACAAGTTCACCCCCTTCAAATGCCCGCATAATCTAATTTCAATACATTTGGGCACCCCATAAACAATTGGAAATCCCAAGAAGATTATCATGAACATAAAATTTACATCACAAGCAAAGTCTTGAGCGTAGTAGACTGGACAATCCTACACAAACATAATTTATATACACATAATGATATGCCAATGACAAATCTCCAACACGGCCCTCTTATCTTCTCAAAAAATACTCGCTCCATCCATGAGAATAGTCCTATTTGGCATTTTAACTTGTCCAAAATAACTTTTCCAGTTACAGTTCAACCTTACAAATTTCTTGTACCGTACCACCTTTTCCCTTACGATTATTTTAGGACAAATACACCCTACGATTTCTCTCCCGCTCCACAACTTCCTGAAAGGTACCAAATACACCCTACAATTTCTCACTAAAACAAATACACCTTAATTGTCTTCCCGGAAAATGCTTGGCGAAAATATACAATGACCCAAAAAATGCTTGGCGATAATATGCAATGAATATTGCTCAGAACATGAAAGATTAAATAATCAAAAACACTAGACAAACTGAACTTCAAACACTGATGTAGGAGTGACAACTCACCAATATTGAGGCACTTTTAAAGGTTTTATCTCCCCAACCCATAAATTTCTAAGAGGTACCAAATACACCCTATAGTTTCTTAATAAAACATATACACCCATTCAATTGCCATCCCCCCAAAATGCTAGAAAATTATATGCCACAGACATTATTATGTACGAGGACTACACTAAACATAACTTTGTACACTGATAAAGTAGCAGCATTTGTAAACATTTTAAGAGTTTTTCTCTCCCACCTCATAAATTTCGGAAAGGTACCAAATACATCCCATAATTTTTTAATACACCCCTTCGTTTCCCACCTGATTGCCATCCCCAAACCCTTGGCAATCATGTGCCATGGAGATTTACGTACGTAAAAGATAAGGCAAGCAAAAAAAATTATTCCTTTGTGAAAGATAATATTACAATATTTTGAAACTAGCCTAAAATTGTCAATGCATCAAATGGTTTTAGCAAAATGAAGAAACAAAGCTAATAATCAGCACCGGAAAACACTATATAATTCATTGATAAACCAAAACACCCCTTCAATTTCCATCCTCAATAATGTTTGGCAATTATATGCCCGGAAGATTATTATGTCATAAAAGATCAAGCTAGCTAAAGAATTATTTTTTTCCTGAAAGATAAGATTACTAAATCTCTAACTAGCCGTAAAATCATCGATGCACACCAGGATTTTTGGGATTGTTTAGTTGGAGTCTTTAAGCTCAAGTTTTTTTGATTTTTCACTTGATGTAGGTCCACTTGACTGCTCAACTTTTAAACTAATTTATTTGTTATTGTTTTGACCTAAAAAAACCACAAACCTTAAATTTGGAGTTATCTAGCTTTTTTATAGTCTAAAAAGAATCTAGATTTTAATTTAAAAAGCTGCAACTAAACAAGTCCTTGCAGTAAAATTAAAAAAAAAAATTC
>MKEJ01042957.1:1451-14965 GCA_001753735.1 Embelia ribes | reverse complement strand
ATCATTGGTGCATTTAACCCAAATAATTGCTTCAAATAATAACTAGTTGAAAGATGAAAATTGCGTTTACCAGCGAAGCACACAGTGGCGATGCGGCCATATCTCTCCGACCATCTCTCTCTCTCTCTCTCTCCGCCTCTCTCTAGATTCTCTCCTGAAGTCTCACCGCTACTTCTCCTTCAACTAGTCTAATCTTATTCCATTTGTAAAGGTATATATAGATATATATATATATATATGCTCCAAATCCAAATCTTCTATTTATTAAGCTCCGATTTAGATTTAGATTTTAGATCCTCTCTCTTATCCTGCATTGACTCTCTCTGTCTCTCTCTTTCCCTTCAAGGCCAGCTGTATAAAAGTGTCTAATTTTGCGTCATTTAATTTCTCAGTTGAGCAGAAATGTTACACATCACTGTTTCACTTTCTAAAAATCTCGGGAGAGTTTTCTCCTTTTAAGTCAAGCTAGTGCCTGATTTCTCAATTGAGAAATTCAGAACAGTCCTGTCTCTCTTTTTAGAAGTCTTGGAAGAATTATTATTACACATCAGTGTTTCTCCTTTTAAGTCAAGCTAGTGCCTGATTTCTCAATTGAGAAATGCAGAAAAGAAATATTTAAGGTCGAGTTTCTCTTTTTAGAAACCTTGGGAGAATTACATTAGTGTTTCTCTTCTTAAGTCCAGCTTAAAATGTCTGGTTTCTCTCATTTAGTTTCTCAATGGGGAAAACTGGAATTGATGTTACACATATAGTATTTATCTTTCTAGAAATCTCGGAAGAATTATTACAGTAAATTATAATTGGTTTATTAAAATACTTGTTTTTTCTACCAGAACTTTACAAACCCTAGTTATTAGGATTAAAATATAATTTTTTATTTACTATGATATATGATTATTCCATTCATTTTTATGATGTTTTGAAAGACTGATGTTTAGAATTTTTAAATATTGATTTCTCTAACAAAAATGATGATTTAGGGCTTGTTCTGGTTCAGTTTTTAAGCTCAAGCCTTCTTTTTTTTGCTTGAAAAGCTGGATTATATTTGCTTACTTTGCTATTTTGGCCCGAATAAGCTACAAGCTTTAAGATGTATGTATCTAACTTTTTATAGACAAGAAAAAAACTAGTTTTTTTGATTAAAAGTTGAAATCAAACAAACTCTTAGGTATTAAATGAGAAAGACTAGCGTGAATGCTTTTACTTGCCCATTATTCTTAGATCTTCCTTTTCTTTTCAGGCTGTGGATTGTGATTTCAAGCAAAATGGAAGAGTGAGTGTCGCCTTTTAACGAACTCTGCTTTATCTATTTGTTAGTAGGAAATTGTTTATAATTGTTTTCATGTGTTGTGAAATTAGGGAGAATGAGGTGGAGCTTACACAAAGGTATCGCAGAGACAGGCGTGTGCTTCTCGATTTTATACTCTCTGGTAGCTTAATTCAGAAGGTTGTGATGCCTCCGGGAGCTGTTTCCTTGGATGATGTGGATCTTGATCAAATTAGTGTAGATTATGTACTTGCCTGTGCAAAGAAAGGTTTGCTATTTATTTTTATAACTTTCTTCCCTCATTGTCGAGTTTCTAAATGAGGAAATGATTCACTTACCTACAATCATGTACTGTATATGTACAAACTCCTACATGAATTGGGCATTCACACCAGTGCTCCTAAATGAGTCCCTATCCCAAATTTCAGAGATTAAATTTTAGGGAACTCTCCAACCTGTATATCTAATAGTACTTTACTCATAAAAAATATGGGATATGCTACAGTGTTCCCTTGATCTAGGGGACCACCAGGTTCTATTTCTATATTTAGGGGATATGGTGTGACTGTTTTCCATATCTCAACCTCTAATTTGGATTTTGAGCTATAGTGACTAAAAATTTGGAATTGAAAATGGATAATCTATTGGGAATGCCCTTAGATACTGTGCACCAATTCTATTTTTAGGGAAAAGATTTACTCACAGGAAGTAAAAATAGTGTTTGTATTGTTTTTGTACATTATTATTTTGTAAACGTACAGTATTGCTCATCTACTAATTCTATAAATAAAAGTGGTTTATTTGCATTATCGGTAGTCTTTGTTGATGCAGGTGGAATGCTTGATCTCTCAGAAGCTATTAGAGATTATCATGATAGAACTCTTTTCCCGAGTATGGTGAGTCGAATTTCATTGGGACTCTTTTTATTTTTTTCCTTATTCTCTGATCTGATCCGCGTTTTACGATAAATATGTATTGTTTATTTTTTTTCAGTGACTGTAGATATTTGTTTTACACCTGGGTGTCTTGATGAGCGATTGCTCGTTTGAGAATCTTGTTTATGGTGTGTGCTTAAGTTCATTAAAGATGAGTTGTCACTCATCAGAGCCTGCTAGTTTAAAACATTTGAACTTTGAACGCCTGTGACATTGGATAGATATTAAAATCAAAAAGATATATTGCTACTTTACGCTTTGGCCATTCTCAGCTTATTTGTGGTATGCATTTGTGTGCACTTTTAACTCTGCTTAGAGTTGAGATTTAGGGGTTTTGACTTTTGAATTGTTTTCGTTTCATAAATGAAGGGTGATAACACCTATTCGCTCCTGTCACAGGAACCATGAGTACTCCATGAGGCATAGTCTCAGCCACTTTCTGTGGTTTGGAGATCTAATCCCACTGCCTTATGGAATTCAACTCAAAATATGTGGTTTTAGAATAGGAGTGTGTCTTGTTGGATGTTCATGAATTCTTGGGTGGTTTATGCTAGCAACTGTCAGTGGCACTCTTTAGTTATAACTTGACTCTGTTTCTTCATATGCATACTTTAAACTTTTTTATTCCCCCACCCTCCCCTCAACAACCACGCTGCAGAATAATATGGGATCGACGGATGAATTCTTTACGGTCACGACTCTGGAATCTTCAGGTTCACCACCAAAGCGGGCTCCGCCACCTGCCCCTGTCTTTACGACGCCACCTATTATTAGAAGTATTTCACCCCCACATTCTCTTAACTCTACGCATGATGATGAGCTTCTCGACCCCATACATGCGGAAGAGTCTTACTCCTCCCAAGCACAAGAACTAACTGTTGATGATATTGATGATTTTGAGGATGATGATGATTTAGAAGAAGTTGAGACTCGTAGAACTTCAAGGAGAGTTCCCAATGATGCTTCCGATCTTGCTCTTGGATTGGCTTCATTTACGACTGGTAAAATGCTAAAATTACTACTACCTTCTGTGATTTCTGCTAAGGAATAATGGTAGTTATGTCTCCCCTCCATAGAAATTCTGTATAGTTTGATTGCAGTTTGTTTCTAACAGTAGTACTATTAACATCTTGGCAAATAAGTTGCGTCGCTTTTATTCAGATGTATTAATGTAGGATGATAAAAGAGTTCCTAGACAAAATTTTCCAGCTTCCCCTTGGTTAAAGCATTTTAGCGGACATGAAGGCTAGACACATTTTTGTATACTTGTGTTCTTTGTCCTTAGTCCTTACAGATTTCAACTAGCCCACGTCTATTGTATGTAATTCTCCACATCATGATGAACTTTATTGTCATTTGGTTGTTTGATTGATTCATGTGGATATATGTTCGAAACCTGTTACTAATTCCTTTTCCTATCAAAAAAAGAAAAGGGTTCATCTGAATGCAAGCTTGGGAGAACTTTGAAGAAAATTATTACCAAGTCACATCACTAGAACATGCTCGAGGTGCACCCTATGCTGTTCATCTATCCAGAAGAGCATCCACGGGATAGTATCTAAGATAACCAGGGTCAAGAGTTAATGGCATTTTGTGATTGCACACCGTCGTTAAAATGGCAAGTGTGGGGAAAATGAAGTTCTTATCAAATCAAAGATTGCTTGATTACTTTAAAACTGAGTGTTAAATTTGATCTTAATATCAAATAGCTTTGTAAGTACAAGCTTCGGGTTACACATGCATGAGACCTTTTTTCAGATGCAGGCTATAAATTTCTATTGCTTGACTGTCTTATGTCGAAAGTATGGTTAGTATTAGGTTCACATGATTATAGTTCTGGCTGATTAATTGTCAAGTGGGGCAGTAAAATATTTTCATCTTTTAACAGCTTCAGTATTTAGTGGGATATTTTACTCTCAGATCACTTTTAGTTGCTTTTGATTGGTTCCATATTTGCTTTAAGATATCCAAGTACCTGACAAGAGAACCATTATAACTTAAGAAGTTGCTAATCTATCATTGTATGAGGTGATTAGTTCGAGTGATCAATCAAGGCAACTGTAATCACATCTAGGATTTGTTTTTAATGTTGAACAGATTCTTAAAATATACAACTAATGCAACATTTTATGTGTCTTTAGTCATCTTAGTTTACGTAACATTTAAATAGTGGATTGCAATGTTGGGATCATAATATTTGAAGTTGTTCCCGAGTTGTTTTTTTGATTGTTGATGTTGGGTCATAGCCTAAGAAGCACCGATATTGACACTGGTGCGGACATGGATTCGGCAATTTTCAAAAAATTCTGGAGACAGACACAGTGGGGGTTCGACATTTTTTAAATTTTTTTAATAACTTTTATCAATTAGTAAAGTTATGTATTGTTTATTGGCTCAAAATAGCATCTAAGTAATTGCATTTTTTTATAATCTAGTACACCTTACTAATGAGTATCAATTATCAAAAAGCCCAAAAACACGTCATGTGCTAATTGAAGAAACAACCAAAATGTATGACTAAAAATGAATAAAAATTGACTAAAGTAGAAAAAATGTTACAAATTGATCTTCCGTGTTCATAACAAGTCCAAAGTGAGTCCATCGTGTGTCCAAAGTTTAAATAATTAAAGAGAATTTTGGACTCGCCACGTAGCGTATCAGACACGTATTTCGAAGTGTCCGCGGAGTATGTGTGTCCGGTACGTGTCCGACACAGACACGACACCTATTTTGGAGTGTCCATGCTTCCTAGGTCGTAGCTTACTAAACTTTGATCTCTTCGTTTTAGCTGTCGGTGAAGATGACCTCCGGGAAACTGCTTATGAAATCCTCTTGGCTGCTGCTGGAGCTGCAGGGTATGGAATCTAATCTTGATCGGAAATTAAATTCTATGCTAGTTTACAACAGCTTAAGTTATTATTGCCTCTTTTGGGTGACACATTTACATCTTACACTTCCTTTTTTCCTTTGTCATTTCATCCCTAAACCCACTGCTTTCATTGCTATTTATTGTCATTATTATTCAGGGGACTAATCATACCAACGAAAGAGAAAAAGAAAGACAAGAGGTCTAGATTTATGAAGAAGCTTGGTCGTAGTAAGGGAGACAATGTTTTAAATCAGTCCGTGCAATCCACAGGGTTGGTTGGTTTGCTGGAGATGATGCGAGTTCAAATGGAGGTTTACAAGCACTTCCTTTTCAACAATCTTTTTAGCAGATTTCTGATGATATGTGTGCTTTAAATATGCCAACATGCTTCTTTGTTTGTGAAGTAAGATTTACTGCTGCTAATGGGAAATCATGATCCGGTATCAGAATGATTAAAAAATTTCTCAGCGAGTGAGAGAGCAATAAACCTCAAAATTTTGATAAATAATTAAAACTTGATGTACCACGGTTTGAAATATGCTTAATTATGAGTTGTGTGAACGCTTAAACAGTGTGAAACAAATAAAAATGGGAGCTGAAATACTAAAATGTTGGGATTAATGTTAGTGGTTTAGTTCCTTTGTTAGTCCAAGTTGTGTATTTTATTGCAGAAATTCTGACCTGTCTCCTTCTTGTAAGGCTAGTTAAGAGAAGATGAAATTTTAAAGCTCCCTTGCTACCTGGGATTGTATCCTGTTCATCTGTTTTTAGGCTTGTAGCATCAATAGGATTAACTATTCCTCTTCCTCAGAAATTCTCTAAGTTAGGATGCCGTCTAGAACCACCGGCCATGTGATGGTAGTATGAAATGAACTACATAGAAAAATTGGAAAAAAACATTGAAGTATTGCATAGTTAATTGGATTGGCCTTTGCACCAAGAGATAATCAAAAGCCTGGAGATCTAAAATATATCTGGACTACTCCCATATCCTAATTACAGGATGTCACACATGCACCCATAGACGTGTTCCCTTCTCTGGAACGTGAGGCCTCCGTGGGTACCCCACTAGCCAGTCAGCTCTTTTGGTTTTTCCTTCTGTTTTGACGTTGAAGTCTTTCTTCTTGTTTCGGAGAAGCTGAGTGTTTGGCTATTGCTTGCAACCTAAGGAGCCAGTGGGACCTATCTTTCTGCTTCTTGTCAATTGTAGACTTTTGGTCAATTTCATGTGTTTGAAGAGGGTTTTCCTTATTTCTGTTTGTTTATATTTTTTCACATGGGTCTCACAGGGTCCTCTAGTTTTGCTTTCAACCCAACTTCATACCGAGTTCTCTAAAATAACAGTCATGTTTGATAGTCTGTACATGACTCTGCTTATACTTGTTTGATATTCCAGGAGAAAAAGGAAATTCGGATTTCAATATTAGTTAAATGAAGAAAGAAAATAGAAGAATTTAGTTTTTACTATTCCTTGCCTACTGAAAATAGAAAAACAGAGTGCTCCGGCTTCTATGGAACATACTGTTCGGTTTGTTTCCTATAATATAGGAGAGAGAGAGGAAGAGGGGCAGAGACAGGGAGACAGAGAGCCAAACGCGCTGGTGGGGTTGGGTTGGGGTGTGTGTGTGACGTTTACTTGTTGGTTGGTACTTGGACGGTCAGAGAAGTTACAACAAATAACCTTGTCTTAGTTTTCATCTCAACTTGTCCATTATGTTATTTAATTTGTAGTTTTCACAATGCTGTATTTGTCAAATTTTTTGCCCAGCCCTGACCATATGGATTGATCAGTTCGCTTGTGATGATATTTAGAATTTCCTTGCTGGCTTTGGTTATTTCTACATTGTCTTTAAAGTTGTAGCGGTTTCTACATGCATTTCAATTTGTTCCATGTGCATCTTGCAGTGTTGAAAATCTAATTGATTTATCTTTGGAAACTAATTCTTATTTAGAGGGAAAATTTGATGTCTGTTATGATATTCTAATCTGATTATCATTTCTATTCCTTGGAAAATAAGGATTCCTGTTCCAAAATATAGATCAATTGTGTTGGTAATTAAAAAAAAGAAGAGTTTTTTTTTCTTTCATGTACTTGTGGTGGTGAACGAGAGTAATGATTATTCTACTTTAGTGGAGGATGGGCTTATTAATCAAGGAAGAATTTAAAGTTTGTGGTATGTTATCTAGGAAGCATTGATAATTTTTTATGTATATTTGAACAGTAAGAGATATAATTTCTTGTTTACTTAACCAGATTTCGGAAGCAATGGACATCAGAACAAGACAAGGGTTACTTAATGCCCTCGTGGGGAAAGTGGGGAAAAGGATGGATACTCTTCTAATCCCCTTGGAACTTCTGTGTTGCATTTCACGCTCGGAGTTTCCTGACAAGAAAGCCTATATAAGGTGGCAAAAAAGACAAGTAAACTCCTCTGTTCATCTTGTCTCCTCTTTCTCCCCCCTCCCTTTTTCTCTGTCTCTCTACTTAACCAAAATTGCTATGAGTCTCTCTCTCTCTCTCTCTCTGTGTATGTATGATGTTTTATTTCTTCTTGTTATTGGATTATGATCTCTATTATTTTCAGTCATTAAGTTTCTGATGTTGCATAACTGCTATATGTGTCTCCTGTTATCAAGGAAGAACTGAAAATTTGTTAGTTGTTTCTTTTAATATAACTTGTTCCCATCCTTTTGGTGCTGCATTATTATTATTATATGTGTTACATGTTATCGAAGAAGAGCTGAGAGTCTGTTGGCGTATTTCTTTTAACATCACATGGCCCCATTTTTTGTGTCAGCTCAGTTAAACATGTTGGAGGAGGGGCTTATTAATCACCCTGCTGTTGGGTTTGCTGAATCTGGGCGCAAGACCAGTGAACTGAGGATTCTTTTGGCAAAAATAGAGGAATCAGAGGTATGCATTGCATTTTCTGAAATTTGCTGGAGAGTTTTATCACATAGCTTTAGTGACTTTCCATTTAAGGCTCTTATACCTGTCTTGGATTTGATAGTGAATATTTATTCTCCATCTGCACTGGACTTTCCTTTTTACATATTTAGTAATAGATGGATTGTTTGATTCTTACATCATTATTGATTTTGAATGAGGTTGTTAACATAGTTTTAACTTCAAATTCATGACAATGAAGGCGGAATAGGAGGATTGTACAAATACTATTAGGGCAATGATACGTAAACGTAAACTCTTTCAAAAAATTCTTATAAATTGAGGTGTTTATGTTGCATTGGAAGTGTAACTTACAGTGGTGACACCCCTGCAATTCATTAGCAATGCAATCTTGACATATCATTTTTCAAGAGTTTTTTGTAAGATTTATTTCTTTGTTTACAAATCATTTTTCTTATTTTTGTTGTTTTTTCTTTCTTTTGTTGGAAGTTTTGATTGCTGAATATTTACTCATTGAATGTTAAATGTTACGGGTTACAAAGGTCTTTGTGAATTGAAACAATTATTAAATATTGAATGACAGCTTAACTGTAGTTTTTTCTCCTCCAATTTTTATTGACTAGTCTTTTCTCTACCTGTTAATTTTGTTTCTTAGCATATCTGTGCATGCTGCATGTCTCTTTATCTTCTTTAATGCTTTTGGGGATTTCAACAAGTCCATCTTCTTTTCTTGTATGTACTTTGATATTTTGGTTTTCATTCTATCAGTTTCTTCCACCATCTACGGGTGAATTGCAACGGACGGAATGCTTGAGATCTCTTAGAGATATTGCCCTTCCCCTCGCAGAAAGGCCTGCTCGAGGTGATATAACAGGTGAAGTGTGCCACTGGGCAGATGGATATCACCTAAATGTCAGACTATATGAGAAACTGCTTCTTAGTATGTTTGACGTCCTAGATGAGGGAAAACTTACAGAGGTCAGTTCTCAGTTCGTCATTTATCCAGATGACTTTTTCAGTGCTAATCCTCTTAAAATATCATGGTGTCAAATATACATTCATTTGATAGTTGCAACACAACCATTAACCAACTCCTTGCCAATTCAATTTGTTTGGTTATGCTCGAAAAAGTTGGGGTTAGCTTCTATATATGATTTCGAGTGGTGTAGACATTTATGTGAAGATTTTATTTGCTTGTCTTTTCTTATATAGGAATTTAAAAATGAGAACAGAAACGAGTTCTGAATGGAAAATGTTGTGTATGAATCCATTAAACCGATAATGACTATATCTCTTCTTAAATCCAGGAAGTAGAAGAAATTCTGGAACTTCTGAAGTCAACGTGGCGTATTTTTGGTCTCACAGAGACCATTCACTATACCTGCTTTGCTTGGGTGTTATTTCGTCAGGTACAATTAGTAAATAGTTATATTTGTTGGTGTTGGATTGAGTTTTTAATTTCTTATAGAAATCTCTTACCGGAATAGTGAAATCTCCCTCTCTCCCTTCCCCCTTCCCTTTCCCACTCTCTGGAGAGAAGGATGTTAATATAAATGAAAGTGAAAAGAAGTTTCTATATGATTATGAAGTTTAATTTACTCATTCAAAAAAAAATAAAAATTGATTATGAAGTTTAAATTGTGCTATTCTGAAGAAGAATTGTCATCATACCCATATAATACACATTACTGCACTTTGTTTGGCACATCATTGCCATGCTGCCACGATAAATTGGTTTCTCTACAATGTGATACTTAATTCTCCTAAAGCTGTGTTCATCCTATAGAAACTTCTTAGTTATGCTCTGTTTTCTCCCACATTTTATATTCATAGGCATAACTTTGACTCATGACAAGGATCATATCTCTTTATTGTCTTCATAATTTCTAGAATTTCTTTATGAAGATCTAAGAGTATTACAGTAGCTATACTTGTGTTTCAATTACGTTTTCAATCTTAATTTTTTTCTGCACATTTCATTAGTGTCATGTAGGACACAAAAAGAATCATTCATTTGTGCGTGCTACTTTCTTGGATAATGTTCTTTCTGATCACTTACATTTTCACAACGAATCCTGATGCCATATGTATAAATCAGAGAAAAGTCAGACTTTACCTTTTTTTTTTTAGGAAAACGGTTCTTTATCGGGTATATCTATCTTATTGCTGTCAAATGTGCTGAACTGTTTTGTGCATCATAGAAACTTTATTCTTCTCTGGGGGTGTGTAGAGTATCCTGTTTTGGGCCTTGTTTAATTCTGTGATTTATACTAACCACTTGTAGTTTATATGAAAATTTATGTTTGTTGTCTATGAGAAATTATGTTTGTTGTTACAATTCTAGGTCATTAACTGGATAAATGTTTGCATCTCAGTTTGTCATCACAAATGAGCAAGGAATCTTGCAGCATGCCATTGAGCAGTTAAAGAGAATACCACTGAAGGAACAAAGGGGGCCACAAGAAAGATTGCACCTGAAAAGCATGCTTTCAAAAGTTGAGAAACCAGAGGGTGTTCGGGAGTTCACTTTCCTCCAGTCCTTCCTATCGCCTATCAAGAAATGGGTTGACAAACTGTTGGGAGACTACCATTTGCACTTTTCCGAGGTTGGCAAACTCTTGAAACATAATAGATACGTTTGTCCTTACTGTTTTAATTAGTTTGTATATACAATAGATTATTTGAAAGAATGTTCTTACAACTTCATCATTATTGGTTATCATAGAGGGATACTGAGATTTCACGTGGAAGAAATTGAAAGTGTTAAGGGTTAAAGTTCTTATTGCAAATTGGGTTCGGAAACAATTTCTTATTTCCCTTTAAGGTTGCTAATCTTCTAATTATTCTCAAAATGCCCTTTGTGGAGTTTTTGGAATTGTTCATAGCTGGCCCCTATCAAAAAGTTTACGGGCTTCTTATTGAAAGGTTTTGTTCTCTTGAAAGTTTTTTTCTCTATGTTTCAATCTAGTTATATACCTACACTTTTCCTTAAAAAATATTTAAATATTTAATTATAATAAGAAGGAAAAAGTATGATTCAAGTAGTAACATTAAAAGGCTTCTTACCATGTATTCTTACCTTTTGTAATATGTTCAATTTGTGTATTTTTTTTTATCTGGTTGGTGTTATTGTGCTGCTAAGGATAGAGACAGAGTGTTCATAAGCGTGTTCATCGTCTATAAGTTTTAACCAAAATCTCTTATCATCATCATCATCCAAGCCTTAAAATCCTAATAAATTGGGTTCGGCTAAATAGAACCATTATAAGATGTCACATTGGGTCGTTAACACAAATTTGTAGACGCCACCTTTTCTACCCAAGGCAACTTGCCCATCTATTTTTGCCATACGAATATCCTTTTCTATCAGCTTCATCTATGTAGTTAAAGATCTATCTCTACTTCTCCTCATTATTCCTACATCAAGACTCACACTTTCAAACTGGTGCATTGATAGGTCTCCTTCTTATATGACCAAACCACTTTAAATGACTATATCTCATCTTATCCCCAGTTCGAGCCACTCTTAAGCTGGTTCGGATTTTTTCATTCCTAATTCTATCTTACCTAGTTTTCTAGCACATCCATTTCAACATACGCATTTCTGCTACACTTATGTTTATTGTTTCCTAGTAGCCCAATACTCAGTTTGATACAATAAAGCTGGTCTTATTGCAGTCCTATAAAACTTTCCTTTTAGTCGTAGAGGCATATTGCGTTCACATAAAATTTCGGAAGGACTTTCCCACTTCATCCATCTTGCTTGGGTTCTATAATTGACATCTCTTTCTATTCCACAATTATGCAAAATGGATCTTAGATAACGGAAATGATCAGTCTGTGGCACCATTTCTCCACTTAATTTAACTACAATCTGGTTCATTATACATCGTCTGCTGAAATTGTACTTCACATATTCCATTTTTTATCAACTCAACCTAAAATCGTGCGACTCTAAACTGTGTCTCCATAGTTTTAGTTTTTCATTTCTGCCCTCGCTAGTCTCATCAACTATAACTATATGATAAGCAAATAACATATACATTGGTTTTGATGTGTCTAGTCCATCTTGCCCGGGTTCTTGATTGACATCTCTTTCTACCCTACAATTGCTTTGCAAATTGGATCCTAGATAACGGAAATGATTAGTCTGTGGCACCACCTCTCCACTTAATTTAACTACAATATGGTTCATCATACGTTGTCTGCTGAAATTGTACTCCATATATTCCATTTTTTATCTACTCAACTTAAAACTGCGTGGCTCTAAAATGTGTCTCAATAATTCTAGTTTTTCATTTATTCTCTCTCTAGTCTCATCAACTAAAAATATAATATCACCAATGAAAATACACCACGCTACCTCGGTTTGGATGCATCTAGTCAGCTCGTCAATTGCTATTGCAAATAAGAAAGGGTTTCATATTGAGCCTTGATGTAAACCTATTGTAATAGGGAAGTTACACGACATGCCACCATACGTTTTGACATTTGTAGTTGTACCTTCATACATATCTTTGATTACTTTTATATATTTAAGAGGGAACAATTTATTTTTGGTCTAAACTCACCAAAGTAATTATCTAGAAATCCTACCATAAACCTTTTTCAAATCAATAAAAACTATAAGTAGATCTTTTTTCCTTATACTAAATATCTCCATCGGTAAATGGATTGCTTCTGTAGTCGATATACCCAACAAAAATCTATACTGATTTTCCGAAATTGTGCCTTCTGCCTCAACTCATACTCAATAACTCGATCATAAAGTTTCATATTATGCCTCATAAGTTTAATCTCACGATAATTAGAATAATTCTGCATTTCACCTTTATTTTTATATAGAGGTACTAGAATACTCTTTCTCCATTCATCAGGTATCTTTACATTGTGCCAAATTTATTGAAGAGATTTGTTAGCCATCTTATTTCTATATCACTTAAAACTTTTCTAGTCTCAATAGGGATGCCATTTGGTCCGACCGCTTTATTCATCTTCATTTTCTTCAAATCCTCTTTAACTTCACACTCCCTAATTCTTTTAAGAAAGTTGCAGTTAACATTGGTCAAAGGAGTTGTAATATCACCTAGATTACTCGTCTGATCACCATTAAAAAGATTATCAAAGTAATCTTTGCACAGTTATTTTATCTTCTCATTTTTTATCCACACCTTGTCATTAACACTATTTATGCACCTCACACCATTGATTAGTCTCATAATTTGCATATATTAATGATACAATTGTCTTATATATCATGATTAATGTCAATAAATTAGCTTTATTTCAATAGTATGCTAGTTTGTTACATATTGCGAGTATTTGACAAAAATGAATCCAAAAAGCGAATGTATGTGATCAAGTATGGAGTATTTAAGGACTTAAGCATAAAGATTGGAATTCAAGTGGACTTAATTGTTCAATTACCAATCAAGGGGCCAAGTTATAAAGCACAAGAAGAAAAAATTGAGGACCAAATTGAGATTTCCAAAATTTATACAAAGCCCATTATATATATACTAGCAGATGTGTACA
>MKEJ01042918.1:0-10516 GCA_001753735.1 Embelia ribes | reverse complement strand
GTCGGGATGTCACGATGACTTAACACAAAACGATGTGTATAAGCCATTTTCAATCTTCAAGCTCTATTTTTTATCTTTAGGAACCATTAGACGTATTAGAAAACGTCATTCTTGTCCATTTAATTTGAAAAAAAAAATTACCTCGGATTTTTCCTTTCCATCATAATTTTCCGGGATATTACACATGGTATCTCACTAATAGGGTAACAACAAAATGCAATACCTGAGCCCCCTTGGGATCAAAATATACAACATATATGAAATATCTCACTAATGTATAAACAAAATACATCTCACAAGCCTCGGGAAATAATGCATCGACAATGAGTCTAAGTACAACATCAAAATACATATAAACCCTGAATACATCTCTAAGTACAAAAGATATATACAAAGCTCACAATCATCCTTACTGGTGTGGCCAAATAGTCTTGGCACTTGTAAAACAAGTGTTTACAAAGTAGAAAATGGTGTGTACGAGTTGTCTCGAAAATAAGATAATATGTGTGATATTGGGAAGTGCCCGCAAGTACAATATATGTGCAACATCATAATAATAAAATGCAATGCAAATCGATGTTATGACATGATCACATGGACCCACACATGTACTCACACACACATGCTCACATTAAGACTCACAAACCCACAATTTCACTATAAAGTTGGGACAAGTGTCACTCATGGTTTATATAAAAATGTCATAGGTCTATTTTGTAGATCTTATGCAATGATCTGCCCCTTACGATACTTACTATTAGGCAGATTATAGTGTATCCCAGATCAAGTTTCCTAGCTTTTACGATAAGGCACTAAGCCCTCTCCTTGCTTTATTTTCCTACTGTATAAATTTGACACAGTCCTAAAAGGAAATAGAAAATGACTCAATCCCACAATAATATGCAACTCATGCATAAATGTCATTTTCAATCTTATTTCAAATTTTCACAAAACACACTTTTTCTCGTAATAATCTACTAGTCTTACTTTCCTTTCAAGTCTCACATTTACTCACTTATATACAAGTCTCACTTTTAAAAATTACATTTTCAAATCCCATATTTTTCTTACTTTGATAAATCGATATCAAAACTCATGTTTTACATAAACATAATCATGTTATGCAAATATACTCACCGTATGAAATAAAAACATCTCGTTAAATATTCCATAATAAATCTAACGTTATATATATCAATGCTCACTATCATTATATGGATACGTCTCCATGGATAATGCATATAAGTCTCATATTGCTACATCATATTTCACAACTCATGAAATAAATACATCTTCATGTATAAATACATCTTCATGTATAAATTTCATATAATCCACATAATCACATCACATCTCACAATCATGAATTACATACGTCTCTATATAAAATTCTCACATAAACCACATAAATCTCACTTTATGAAATTAAACACATCTCTAGATAATTTCACATAAAACTCTCATTATCATGCTTTCATTTAATTTATACTAATTCTACCACATGGAAACTAATATAAATAATCCCATATAATTTAATCCTAACTGCAGCAATTAGCTTCTAGCCCAAACTCACACATACATTCCTATTTTGTCAACTAATCGTATTTCACGACATGTAATTAGACTCCACAAAAGCTCATGTCCAAAAGCCCTAATTCACCATCAATCTTGACCTCGAGTTTGATCTATTAAATGATAACAAATTATATGAGTTTATTGACAAAAATGTTCTATAAATCATAAGGAGTGTAATTATCAACTTTATTTCAACATTAAAATCTATCATGTAAATCTAGGTATTGAGAAATGAGCGAAATAGGAAGTGACGCTTACATCAATATGAAGCCTAAGTAATGGGGAGTCCGAACACACCAATCGTTTCTGGATTTGAGCTTCCAAGCTTGATGATCTCACTCTCACAAGTTTCTTTCTCTCTCTCCTTGTTGATTGCTCACTGATAATGGAAATAAAAACAAACCTCACATGTTTAAATATGGAAAAACGAAATTGTTCTAATCCCAGAATGTCATTCGAACAATATTTTGGTTACCGTTCAAATGGCACTATCATTTGAATGGCATTTTTGCATCGTTCGAAAGGCACACTCAGACTGTGCCTCTTAACTGGAAATGCCGATTTTCAAGGGCTTTTCATGCCCATTTTCACCACAACTCTCACCTCATAGTCTCACACCAATATCCACATCATTCTTACACATGTTAAATAACTCAAATGCAATACTTACTAATACCACATTAACTCATAAATCTTACAATCAGTCTTACATATACTCACAAGCCTCACACTTACCATCATTCTCAAATTTTCTCACATTAACTCACGAGAACTCACAAAGATAAAAACTCACTATATACTCACAAGGTCAACCAATCATATAACTCACTAACACACATTTATATACTAATGTGATATTTAATAACCACATATAACTCACTAAATTTCCCAACTCCATATAGAAGAAGATTAATATGTCTTAAAGACTCGCTACGCTGCTAAATGTCGTAATGCAAACTACGCGAATCCCATACAATCATGTCCCGATAACTACGAAATGCATATTATAATTAATTATGTAAAAAGTCATGAATTTACATGCATGCACGCATAACAACAAAACTAATCCATGAAACAAAATACGAAACAATAATCCATGCTTTGAAAAATATAATCTCAATATGTAATACATGCTCCGACTACGATCATAATGCATGCCTCAACTATAATACATGGTCAAACAACAAAAGGTTAATATGGTTTCAAACTATCAAAACCATATTAGAAACAATAAATAAAATGTGGAATTTCCTGGGACGTTACATTTGCCCCTACTTAGGAAATTTTGTCCCCAAAATTTGCACATACAATGAGCCGAAAGAAAGACATATTTGAAGCTATAAATAACTTAGGATAAGTTGCTCTTATCGAATCCTCATGCTCCCAAGTAATCTATTCTAGAAAGCCATGCTTACATGCAATTTGAACCAATCAGGTGGTTCGACCTCGTAAGGTCTTCTCTTTTGAATCAAGAATACAAATAGGCTGCAACTCGTACGATATGTCCTCTGCAGTATGCAAATCACTGAAGTCGATTACGTGTAAAGGCTCTTGAATATATTTTTGTAACATGGACATGTGAAAGACATGGTAAACATCGCAAGTTGGGGTGGTAAGGCCAAACAATAATCTACGTTGCCCACTACCTCAAGAATCAGAAATGGCCCAATAAAATGCAGTGCTAACTTGCCCTTCTTAAAAAATCTCATAATGCCCCGCTTTATAGAGACTTTAAGAAAAACATACTTTGCAGACATGAATTCCAAAGGTAGTCTCGGTTTATTATTGTAACTCTTATGTTGACTTCGTGTCATCTCCAATATCTGTTTAATCAAATGAACTATGCGAGCAGTTTCCTAGACCAAATTCGGACCCATCAGAGCTTCGTCATTGACCTCAGCCCAACAAATTGGGGATTGATACGGTTTTCCGTATAATGCCTCGAAAGTCGCCATCTCGATACTTGCATGGTAACTGTTATTATAAGCAAACTCAATCAATGTGAGATGATCCTCCTAACTATCCTCGAAGTCCAACACACAGGTGCACAACATATCCTTAAGTGTCTGTATTGTATGCTTTGTCTGATCATCCATTTGTGGATGAAAAACTATGCTCAATGATAACTTGGTCCAAATGCTTCCTGAAGACCCGACCAATAATATGAAATGAAGTGAGCATCACGATCAGACACAATCGATAATGGAACACCATGCAATCGAACGATCTCATTGATATACTTCCAACACAGTTTCTCAACTAAGTGTCGTATGGATTGGTAGAAAATGTGCACTCTTCGTCATTCGATCAACGATCGCCCAAATAGTATTGTTTCCTCTATGAGATCTCGGCAAGCTAACAATGAAATCCATAGTAATACATTTCCAACTCCACTTGGGAATGGGCAATGATCTAAGTAATCCACTATATTGCTTATGTTCAGCCTTTACCTACTGACACGTCAAGCAATGAGAAACAAACTCGGCTATGTTTTTCTTCATATTGGGCCACCAAAGTTGTCGAGCCACATGATGGTGCATCTTAGTACCTCCTAGATAAATCACTAAATGAGAGTGAAACGACTCTTATAACACATCTTCTCGAACCGACTTTGGAACAAATAGTCGACCCTGAAACCTAATTCCCCTATCAAATCTGTGCTCGCTAAGAATATGAATACAATATGCCTTAGATTCAGCATCCAATTGTTGAACCTCAACAACTCGCATAACCAAGGTCGGAGTAATCTCGATAGTATACAATATAGCTCTAACTTTGACGTTCTCGACACATTCTAAGTTAAACTCATTCAATATTTGGAGAAACTCCCCCACTCATCCTCTGTAAGAAAGGCTAAACAATACTGTGTCTTATGACTTAATGCGTTCGCCACCATATTAGATTTCCCTGGGTGATATTCTAGAACAAAATTATATTGATCCAGATACTCCATCCATCATCTTTATCACATGTTTAGGTCGTGTTGGGTAAATACATATTTAAGTGATTTATGGTCTGAGAATACTTTAAATCTCTCGCCATAAAGATAGTGACACTATACCATCATACAAGCACAAATGCCCTGAGCTCGAGATCATGAGTTAGATAATTTCGCTCATGCTCTTTAAGCTGCCTCGATGCATATCCTAAAACCTTGCCCTGTTATATCCAAACACACTTAAAGCCCTCTTTCGATGCGTTACAATATACTAAATACCCACGTCCTCGTTCTAGAATCACTAAGATAGGAGCTGATGTCAATAAGGCTTTCAAAGTACAAAAAGATTCCTCATACATGGTGTCCAATTCGATCTTTACCGATTTATGCTTTATACATCATTAGAGCTGCTAGATTAGAGAAATCCTAACGAATTGAAGGTAGTATCTAGCTAACCCAAACAAGCTACAAATCTCATATACAATCTTCTGTTGTTTCCAATTCACCATAGCCTCGATCTTTGACGGATCAGTTACAATCCCCATTTCTAAAACAACATGGCCCAGAAAATATACTTCCCGTAGCCAGTACTCGCATTTAGAAAACTTCGCATAGAGCTTATGCTCCCGAAGTGTCAAAAGAACAATGTGAAGATGATCTTGATGTACCTCCCTAGAAGGTAAATTGACAAGAATGTCATTAACAAACAAGAAAATGAATCGATCAAGATATGGTCAAAATATACAATTCATAAGATCCATAGAAACCGCTGGAGCATTAGTGACCCCAAATAGCATCACAAGAAATTCATTATGACAATAGGGCATTCGAAAAGTAGTTTTCTCAATATCTTCTTTGCACACGTGTGCATGATGATAGCTCGAGCAAAGATTAATCTTAGAAAACCAATACGAACCCCACAACTGATTGAATAAATCATCAATCTATGGCAGAGGATATTTTTTCTTAATTGTTATTTGATTAAGCTTATGATAATCAATACACATATGAAGTATTTTGTCTTTCTTTGGAACAAATAAGGTCGGTGCTCCCCATGGTGATGTGCTCGCTCGAATAAATCCCTTCTATTCAAACGGGATTAGTTTCTGGTATAGCTCTGTCAACTCAGTCAGAGCTAAGCGATAAGGCGTGATAGAAATGGGGCGAGTCCCCATAATCAAATTAATGGTAAACTCAACTTTGCGTTCTGGTGGTAAGCCACTAAGATCATCTGTAAAAACATTAAGAAACTCCAACATGACCAATATAGATTCAGGCCCCGAGGCCTTCTTGTCCCTAATAGAAAAATGAGCAAATAAAGTATGAAGACTAGACAAAGTACGATGAGAATAAGGAGACGTATAATCACATTCCCTCTGAAATACTATACGAACACCCTCAAGAGTATGCATCAAAATACAACACTTCTCACAGTCGATCACAACATGGAAGATCATCAACCAATCTATGCCCAGCATGATATCAAACCCGAATATCCCAAAAAATAGGAAATCGTAAGTAAAAATGTGATCTCCTATGAGAAGCTCGCAACCACGACATACACGATCAATACAATATGTATGATTCCTAGGTGTATCTACGTACATGGGTACATCTAAATGCTCACAGATGATCCTAATAATAATGCATAACGCAACAAAATAAAAGAACGAGATGCACCTGTGTCAAATAGAATATGTGCCCAAGTGGACATAAATGGAATCATACCTCGAACAATAGCAAGCTCGACGATATCAGAAACCTGAGTCTGAGGGATAGCTGGAAGAGCAAAAACACGACCCTACAATTACTAGCCCTGCTAAAACGTACCTTGACCTCGACCTCCCTAATAACCTCGACCTCCCTGATAACCTCCCCGAGTCGCATTGCCGCCCTGACTAGATGAAGAAGATGACACCGACGATAGTGCTTTTGGAGTAACACTTGACAAAGATGGTAGTTGTAGCTGTCTACTACCCGATGCACCCGACACGACTATAATCCCTGAACAATGACTCTGCATGTGTCCTCGCTATCCGTACTAGCTGCAAGTCACCGTAGGACACTCGGCCTGAAAATGTCCTTCATTCCCACTCTTATGACACCTCCGAGGAGTGAAACAATCACTAGTGATGTAGCCCCGATGACCACAATTGTAACATTCTTGACCCCGCAATGAGGAGCTTGAAGAAGAAAACTCAGGCTGTGACTGTCCTAAATAAGCAGAAAAATCTCCTCGAGATTGCTTCTTACCACCTGAATAACCTCACGAACCCAATCCCTCTTCGAATCCTTGTGATCTAGCTTACGTCCCCGATGCTTGCACTAGTGGTCAACTAGGAGAAGAAAAAGAGCGAGACATCTTTGATTGTTGCTTGTTTGCCAAACTATGCTTGATCTCCATAGAAGTGTTAATGCATTGCTTAAACATTTTCGGGAGCCCCACCATTGCACAAGTCTGAAGTGACTGGCGCAACCCCTGCTTGAACTGATGACACCTCATCTATTTTTGTGCAATGTACTTTGGTGCATATCGAGACAAATCCATAAAGGCAATATGATAATCCTGCACCAACGAACTTTCCTGCTCTAACATAAGGAACTCCTTCTGCTTCCGTTCACAAAGCATCTTAAGGAAAATTTCCTCCAAGAATAGCTCGCAAAAAGCAAGCCAAGGAAGCTCTTCAACTCGATTCACCGTTTCTTTGCTTCGCCACTAACGGGTAGCTTTACATCGGAGATATAGCAGTGCTACCCCCATCCGCAAAGCATCATCATCCATTTGAACCCGAAACTATTTCTGGGCCACAGATGCTCAAAATCCTGGAGAACATGAGCTATAACTAATGATAGCATAAGTAAAATAAGATAATAATAGCCCATAGTAACAAAAAGAAGAAAATAAAACGAAATGGAACAATATCATAATGAATCTCGCCACATATAGATTGCCACCTCATAATGGTTCTACGTATAACTACAACAATCTATAACAGTACAAAAAAAGTAAACTAGACTACAAAAAGGAGAATGACCAATGCCATATCCAGAAAAATATACATTTATTATCCACAATAAGTAAAAAAAACCCTGTTTACATAACAATACAACAATGGCAAAAGGCCAAACAAAAGGGCATAAGTAATAATAGAAGGTACATGTATGTTCTCGACCTGTATATGAGTCGAGATCATACCTATGCCATTGCCCAAAGATGTCAGAGTGTGCCAAAAAAAATAGATACAACAAGGTGCTATATGATAATACAACTAACTACATACACTTTTGTGGAATCCTACTAAGTCTTATGCTAACATCCATGCCTACAAAACAATTATAGTAGGAAAGAAAAAAACCCGAATGGAAAATCCGAAGGGAAATGTATACTGTTAGTCAATTATCCCAACGATAAACAAGATGCTACATTACTTGAAAATATGAAAGAACATCATATAATGTAATCCAATAAAGTACGAAGGACATTATAATATCAATGATGAAGTAATATCACAAATGTACTCGATGTTACAATGTCAAGAAATTCGAATGTCATATGCTCAATGCTCAATGTAACTACGACTCGACTATGTTGAACTCAATGAACTCGGGTGTATGCTCGAATACGCTGTGACTCTGACTCGGCTATGATGAACTTGATTACATCTCAGGACTAGTATCGGCTTAAAGATTTTTAAAAATGCTATGTCTCGTCCCCGAAATTTGACAAATGCCAAAGCGTTCATTGTGGCTCACCCGAATCAAGGATAGGATGTATCTAACATGTTCACATATAAATGAAGTCGTCGAGTTTAGAGTAGGGGTCATTGACTATTTTACCTAATTCAACCTCCTGAAGGCAAAGAATAAGGCACGAAACAAAAGCCCCAAAACCCCGAATTTAACCCCACGTTTGATCCTTGAGACGAATGAACGAGACATCACACCTATAAAAGAAAAGAAGTTAGGCATGCTAAAGAGCGAGAAAAAAAAATTTATATTCACGTGCGGTAAAATTACGGAACCTGAGGCATCATAAATGAATACAAGAGATAACGATACTTATCTTAAAAGACTAGGGAGATGGCGTATAATTCGATTCTAGAAGTAGATTTAATCGATCAACTTCGTGACAAGAAAGATTAATGAAAGAGTGTTTGGTCTTCTAAGCTAACTCTTTCCTTTTTTAAGTTGTTCTCTCCTTTTCTTTCTTTATTTCTTCTTCTTCTTCTTCTTCTTCTTCTTCTTCTTCTTCTTCTTCTTCTTCTTCTTTTATTTGATTTTTCTATGTATAAGAAGTGTTAGCATTTCTAATACTTGGTCAAAAGTTGAAGTACATTAAAAACAAAAATGGGTATTAGTTCCTCTTAAGCCGTGACTTATCTTTTTCTCCAATGTTGCTGTGACAATTGGTTCCAACTTACTGTAAATTGTTGATTAAAGATATAAAATTTGGACTAAACTTCTAATTAAGTATTCTATATGTCATTTTCACTTCATAACACATAAGCTAATTTCTAATTTATTATACTATATGTCACTATCAACCCTTATAATATATATATAACAAGCCACCTAATCAAGACACATAATTAACATATGTGTCAAAGAAGCTTAATTTTTGTCAAAAACTGATACGTTGCGAACGCCGTACGGCTAACTATGCGAATCTTGTACAAATGTGTCCCGATAACTATGAAACACATATTATAATTAAGTGCAAAAAAAAGTTATGAATTTACATGCATTCACACATGACAATGAAAATACTCCACGAAATCAAATACAAAACAATAAGCCATGTTTGAGAAATAAAATCTCGAAATGCAATGCAATCTCAGTATGCAATGCATGCTTATGATAGTCTCAATAATAATGCTCGACTACAAAAACAATGCATGCCCCGATTATGATCATAATGCATGCCTCAATTACGAATACATGGCCAAACAATGAAGATTATAATGATTTCAAAGTACCGAAACTATATTAGAAATAACGAATAAAATATGGAATTTCCTGTGACGTCACACAAATGGTGCCAAACAAGTGAAGGTAAGTTTGGAGATGATATGCAAAGAGGGGAAAATGTATTTTTTTATTATGCAAATGGTGCCAATCATTAAAATCACTGTTTGATAGATATTGTGGTGAATAATTATTTTGCTCCATTATCTAATATTTAGAGATTGAAGCTTGCATGTAAAGGCTGCTACGAATGCCCTCAGGGTTTGAAAACTCAATGAGTTGCTTCTGGAGTGAACTTGATCCAGTAAGCGCATTCACAATGGTCTTTCTAAAGAGTCTGGCCCATAATTTCTAAATCATATCAGTTTCTTTATTTTTAGAAAATTTTATAAAAATATTATAGTAAAATTTTCTATTATCAAAGTTAGTATTCACAATTTTTATTTAAAAATAATTTATTTTTTGTATCAAAATAAAATAAATATATTAATATATTAATTTTTTTTTCAAAATTTTTTATTTTTGTATATTAATATTGTTGATGTATAGAAATGATGTTGTTAAAAAATAGGTGTCACCTATCTTTTATTTGGTATGGGAAATGGGTTTCCATAAATTGAAATTTAAAAATAAAATTAGAAATGCCAATATGAATGCTCTAATTGTCGGATTATGTTCTAAAATGAGTACCGAAAAGAAAAAATGTTTGAAATAGAAAATAGCAGAGACGCAAAATGTTCGTGGTTGCATCAAATTTATGGATTGAATAGAGTACACGGAGCAAAGGTGATATATTTTAATTTTATAAAAAGAAGGTCCACAATGGTACATATACTGTATAAGGCCCCAAAATTTTTTTCCCCTTTTCTGAAGTACTGTATGATGTAATATATTTTCATAAATGAATGACAAGGACAACATTGAAATTTAATCAGCGTTTTCCATTCTAAATTATCTTACAATAATTATCATAATTGTTGGTAACACTTTTAATGACTCATATAAAAGATAAGACGTTATCAACATAAGTCGGAAGAC
>MKEJ01042912.1:0-10203 GCA_001753735.1 Embelia ribes | reverse complement strand
TGCATATTTAGGGAGCAGTCAGAGGGCATTACACTAGTACACCAAACAACCGAACCAAGCTAAATCCGGTTCGATTCCAAAATTCTGATAATGGTTCGATTGGTTTTTCAACTAGAAAATTTTCTATTATATATATATATATATATTCTCCTTCTTTGTTAACTTAACCCACACCACATCACATTCAGCCACCTCTTCCTCACCTTTATGTCTATCTCTACCTATTTGTCTTTATGTCTATCGCTATTTATTTGTCTCTTTCCGTCTTTCTCCCTCTCACATGCACACACAAACATCAACAATCCTGCAAAGTTAGAGCTTTATTTTGATAATCATAATTCATCAATTTTAAATTATTTATTTGAAAATAATATCTTAATTTTATTCTGATAATTTTATTGGGATTTTGTTTTGATAATAATGTTATTGGTATAAAGTTGAGAAAAAAATATAATTTCATTGCAAATGTCATATTTGCTAATTTAGATACGATCATAATGTGATATTCCACTAATTTTATTATACGCATTAATTTTTCTGAAGTTGTTAATTTTATTAAGGCCTTATTTTGATAATTTAGTTATGATTCCGACAATTTTGTTGGAGCTTTATTCTGATAGTACTATTATCATTCTAATAGTAACATATTTTTTTCTGATAACAATAAAATTTTATTAGGACTTTATTTAGATAATAATTTAATTTATATTATGTTAATAATATATTTATAATCAAAATTTTATTTTATTAATTTAAATATGAAATCTTGTTTTGATGATATATATATATTTTTTGGATACTGAAATAGCCAAAAAAAAAAATGTTATAACGTAATTTTTTTAATTAAGCATTTCATTTCGCATTTGTTAAAATATCGATTCGAACCAAATTGGACCAGTTCGGTATTTATCCTTAACCGATTCGGTTTGGTTTTATAGTATGACAATCCGGTTCATTCGGTTTGTTACAATCCTGTTCATTTTGAACCGATTGAACAGGTTGCAAAATCCTAGTTACTGTCGCTCCTACATTTACATATAAACTTAAAATTTTCATGAACAAAACCAAATCTCTAATACCACTCTCCCAATTTTCATACCACTTGTTAAGAACCCAAAAGTAGAAATTCCTACCGAGAAACACGCAGCGGAACAATCACTCTCAACAATGTTCTTCTCGAATTATGTGTAAATTTGGCGAGGTAGTGTAAACAACTATAATAAAATAAAAAAATACAAAATGATGTAGTGATATAACATAGGAAAATCCCTCCAAATCAGAGAGTAAAAAACTCACGGGGCTACACACTGCCAAAATTAATTAATTGATCAAATAATACAATAGAAATCACTTAGTATATATGCGATGGATATCAGTTTCAAATATATACAACAGTAAAACAATAAAATAAAGAAATAAATAATACCCAAATAAAAAACTTAATGCCTAATGGAGAACCCAAAAATAATAATCAATCCTTCAATCACCAATTATTTTTACGGTCAATTTCCAAAAATAAATCTTTCTCTATCAAAATTCTTACTTTAAAAATTTCCAAAATATTTTTTTCAATTTATTAGCAATTAATAACTTCTAATACCATGGAAATACCCCTAAAGAGTCCATATCGAAATCCTCTTTCAATTTCAATTACTAAGGGAGGGACAAACCCCATCACCCCGTATGGGGGGAGAAATCCCAAAAATATCAAATGTTGACGGTTATATTTTTATGTAAAAATATAAAACCCCAAATGATTTAAAATTACCCAAGAAACGGAGGAATAACCCTAAAACTAAGAATTTTTGCCGCCACACTTCTTTCTCAAAGTGGCGTGAAAAGGCAGAACCATTGGTTATAATGACCCTTTATCACAAATAATACATTTGGTCCATGTAATTTATATATATAACTAATAAAAGTGTATGTTAAATTGAATTTGCACAGTAATTTTTTTTTCCTTTTAAATAAGAACACCAAACCCCAAAGTTAGACAAACAAATCTTTCTAGTTAAGGTAAACTGGACAAGTTCTTCCAAACCGAAATTTTTTTAAAAGTTTAAATAAATATGTTAGATATCTAAAAGGTCCAGATTCAGAAAGGAAGTGATTGCGATAAAATAAAATTCAAAACACAAAACATGCTCTAAAAAGAGCTACCGTTGAAAAGTCTCAATATCAAACAATATCGAATGACAGGGAGTGACAAGGAGGCAATTATTTAAAAAAATATAAAAATGGAGACAATGTTGGAAAATAAGTTGATCATGCTTATCCTTTCTAAGTTAAGGTTTTAGTTCAAGAAAATGAGATTTAGTTAAACCATCCAATCTCATTAAATACGGGTGTGAATAATGTTTCAATTGATTACAAACCAATTTACACTCGCTCTAACTGGGACAACTTACCAAAAACATATAATTATATTTGTAATAGAAATCATAACTTGTGGACCTATTACTGTTGGAATTTATTAGAAAAAATTCATGTTTTGAACGAAAAATTGTAATTTTAAAAATTATGTAAATTTTAGAGAAAAGTTGCACTCATATGGGTTGAATATATTACAACCTTTATAAGTATTGCACTATTTCATGAAAAAAGATTACTATATCTATAAAAAGGAATTGATCACATTATTTTTCATTAATCCGTTCATGGTACATTTTTCATGGAGGATAAATTTCTCCCCCAAAACATTATCGCGCTTACATACATACACTAGAATGTACCATACTATGAAAGTTTCGACTAGTACTTGGTAGCGGCTAACTTTGGAGTATTGATCAGGTAAAGATGGCAATTGCATGGGTTATTTATGTTGGAAATTTATATTTTCAATAATTATGTGACATTATATTATAAATACAATTATATTAGTTATTTATCATAAATAGTGCTAAATAATTGTGATCAAATTAAGTAAGCCCATCAGACTACTTAAGAATCTGATATAAAATCAAATGAGTAGACATGTGGGAACCCTAACAGGTTAAATAATCAGGAATGGTTATGGTCTCCAATATATTAAGTCAATAGTCGTCATCTCTTATTTCCATTTGAAGATAGTATAAAATTCCATAAAGGAACTCAAGGGATTTGGTTGAGAAAGAATCATAAAACCACTAACATATCCATCATTCATTATGGAACCCTATGGATTCAGATATATTCGTAATCTTAAATTTCCTAATAATCTGGCATAAAGTAGATTATAAGTTATATGGTAAATATGCTATAGGATGTATGCTTATAAATTTTAAGATTTCGCATAAAAAATAAAAACCCTAAAGAATTTCCTAACAAAGGTGTGCAATCGCTGCACCTAAAACTTAAAGCTGTTATCAGAGGAAATGATGAGAATGAAAGATTGTGAGACCACGGATAAAAGTTCGGCTACTAATCCTTTTCAGATGCATGAAATTGCAGTAGCCACCTCAATTGCATATATACTGTCCAAAAATAGCTTCACGGAAATCTGTCATTCGGGAGAATTCAACAATGATGCGGCGCCCTGAAATTGTGGGAGTCGACATTAGGTGGAGAACAATTTATGACCATAACTTTGACAAGGCGTAGATGTACCATTGTGCAAAATTTTACCATTGAAAGAAGTTCATTTGAGTAACGTACACAATGGCAAACAGACATCGAAATAGGCCAAACTCCCCGAATGCCATATCAGCAGGAAATTTTAAGGAAACTCAGCACCAACGATCTGCCTGGCATTCATAATAACAAAACTTTTTCGAAAATTTTATCTTCATGGCCATGGAGCGAGTAACATAATTTAATATTGTAACAAGCAAGGAAAACTGCATTTAGATGTGCGACATTTTGATCAAATGTGTGACGAGACTGCTAGGGTTAACGTTTACTCCAAGAAATGCAGACATTTAAAGAAGGAATGGGCAGCTGTAACAAAGTGTTCATATCCATTTTTAGGTGCTTAATTTGAGTTTCATTGAGTGCACACTTATGGAAGATGATACTGCGAGTAGCCTGTGATGAGACCAAAAGTCAACTCGATGAACGGACTGTTTCATAACACATGCTCTCAATCGCAACACATCAGCACAATTGAGGGATAACTGTTGATATGACACAGGCGAGAGCATGCGATGAGATCGAGAACATGGTGCACATCACCTCCCACTTTTCAGCTACAACTTCCAAGCTCAATTTATATATATATTCAAACTACAATCACCTTCAATCCTTTAACGATGCTCTGCATTAAAAACACAAATCTTTCAGTTGCACCCCGTCAGCACAATTGAGGGAAAATGCTAATACAAATAGGATGATCACAACAATTCGGACATAGCCTCTCTATTTCTTTTCCTTTCCCCTTGCATACTCCAAGCACGATCTACAACTATACAGGCTACAATTATCTCCTACCTCGACAATTCTATGAATCAATGAGTTGTTTCAATTACATACTCAATTTACCCGGTCCAGCACAAACTTAGGGGCACATACTCAATTAGATTGATGCTTTCATCCGAGTAATTAATCTCTCTCTCTTTCTTCTTTAAAGCTGCAAGTTCCAAGCACAGCCTACCGTCCTTGAGTAATGCTATGGACCAATCAGCTGATCCAAAAAGCATGCTCTGACTTGGCAAATTTCAGCACTCTTCGGGGTTAACAGTTGCGGTAGCAACAAAAATAAAATAAAATAAAATAAAATCTAATATGACTGGTGCTATGATGCAGAACATCCATCTTATATCATTTTCTTCCTAAGATCTACAAGTTTCAACGATCATTTTCTTCCCAAGAACAACCTATAACTAAACAAGCCACACTTACTTTCTACCATAAGCAATGGTAAAAGATTTCGTAAATTCAGACTCCAACCATAGAGAACTACTAATGTGTAAAAAACAAGAGCATGTCTTTGGACTGATGCTATGGGCTAAAGTAGCCATTACTTATCCATTCCCTTACCCCTCCACCACCTCTATTTACCCCATCTTATTGCCCCCTCTCACAATGAGATATGGGTTCCACATAGTTGCACAATCGATGCATGTGGAGCCTACACCTCATTGTGAGAGGCGGTCACAGTAAGAGGTACTGAAAGGAAGTGGAAGAACGTGACTCCTCCGAGTTAATCACATTCAATAGCCCCCCCAAACCCCTATCCAAATATGATTTTTTAGCTCATTTTGATCTCTACACGTTGAAATTTTGGCTCCATAACTGCCTTTTATCCCCGCACAGGTTTCAACTATAGACTAGAATTGTACGAGCAACAAGTTTCCAATCACAATGTATACCTATATGAGCCAAAATCACCTTTTCAACTTTGAGTAATGTCACCCATTATGCTCATTTAACAGATGGTCTCATTTGCTCCACAAGAACACGATTAAGATAAATCTGCTAATTTAACAAGGCTGAACATATGTTTTGGACTAATGCTAATTTTTCCGTACTCCCTGTACAAGGGAATCGAAACCTCTAGCTCCTCTACACACTTATCCCTGTGATCCCTTTCACGATAAGGTGTAGACTCCATGTGATTGCACGTCTGATACCTTCAGGGTGAGAAGGGAGCGCGAAATGAGGCATTTGAGGGTATAAGATTAAAACTCCTACCAGCTACAACAACCTCCTACCAATTCCTCTATTTAGCTATCACTGCGAAACTTTCACTCTTCAAAATTAATGTATACACGCTGTAAGTTCTTAAGGAAACGCACGGCACCCCATCAATTGGCAACACATGGCACCCCTTCAATTGGCCGACCTATATCCTCTATGTCCTTTATTTACCCACCTCGTACTCCCCTCTCTCACGATAAGATGTAGGCCCCCACGTACTTGCACAATGGATGCCTGTAAGGGACACTGAAAGTCCTACGAGCCAAAATCACCTTCCACCCTTGAGCAATGTTGCACCCATTCTGCTCAGTTAATCGGATGGTTTCATTTGCCCCACATCAAGAGTATGTCTTTGGGCAAATGCTATGGATTGAGACTATGCTTGTTCTTTTTTCTTGCTCCTTGTACAATGGAACTGAACCCTCTTAACTCTTCTATGCGCTTAAGACCCTGCCCCACTTTCACGATGAAATGTGGACCCCGCGTGATTGCACGGACAATGCATGTGTAGTTCACGCCTTATTGTGAGGGGAGCGTGAAATGAGGCATCTAATGGGGCACAAAATCTCAACTATCATTGTTCTTTCCACTAGTCCCTTTACAAGGAATATAAAGCCTCAAGCTTCTCTAATCCCCATGCCCTCTCTCACAATTGGTTGTATATGGGTAGGGAGGGTCTAAGTATACAAGGCTCATGCGTAGCTTTTCAGTCACAAAAACAAAATTTTTCAAATAGAATTACAAAATTATCTTCGAAATTTTTTATTTTAAAATTCTATTTTAAAGTTAAAAGTGATGAGTTACTCGTACAGATACTCTTTTTCTGTTGTATATCTCACATAATTGTGAAATCAATGAATGTGTAATCTAACTCTCTTAATGCATAATTCTATCTAGAGTCATTTTGTGATTTACAAAAATAAAATGCCAGTTCTATTGTTTCTAAATTTATTTTTTAAATTTGTGGTTAATATTTTGCCTCACATACATATAAACATGTTACAAATGTTATAATCAATAGTGAAGAATAAGTAGGGACGAACATATATGTTTGTTAAGGGGGCTACATCAATCCCAATATTTTTTAAAAAATCTCGTTGGATACCTTATATTTTAGTAAAAAAAATTATTTTACGTAGCATCAATCTCCCTCTCCAATAAAAAAAATATTAAACCTCTGCTATCTTTTATTTATTTTATAATATTTATTTTTAACAAATATTTTATTATTATTAATTTTGCATTTAAACATTATAAAATTTTCATTGCACTTGGGCCATGTATTTTCTTGCTATGCTTGGGCCATGTTATGCATTAAAAGCCCAACATCATCTTTGTGTCTATTATTTTGTTTACCTAAAATATTAACATAATTAAACAACATTAATCCTTTCCCTCGTAGGCTCTCACCCTCGTCTAGTCATCTGCCTAACCTCACCGTCGTGGCAATGCCATTTGTCGATCCTTGCTGCAGTCGAGAAAAAGAAGGATAGCCGAGTTCCATTTTCATACACCGAATTAAATTGTATCAAAATACTATTGTTTTGTAACTCACTCACTCGCTTATTTTGTGATTATCATCTATAAATATTTTGCTAGACTTGAATATATTTGGCATGTTATATCTTAGATTTATTTACATATCAATATGCGTGATATTGAAAATTAATTTTTAATGGAATAAATTCTCTTTGAAATTACAGCCGCCCACATTTTCCATTCCTAGGTTCGTCGCAGTCTACTTCTAATATACTTGTTTACAATACACCTTTGATTGGTTTTAGTCAATTTTGATGGAGTGCTCCATCAGTGGCTAGCAAGAACCATAATTGCTGTGGGTTTGGGTACGTTTATATTAGTGGAAAGGGCTTAGAATAGAAAACGTACTCAAATGATTGCCCGATTAAATGGTTTGATATTTGTTTTTGACGAACTTATAAATTAACTGTCAATAATATGGGGCTAAATGTAAGACAAATTTTTACATTAGGGAATGCCAAAAAAGGTTGATAAGGGATCAAAATTGGATTAGCAATATATTTTAGAACTAAACACAATCCTTTGTTTAAGAGGAAAAAGAAGCCAGCTTAATACAAGAATCATTTTTACGGGAAAGTGTATAAAAAAAAATTTTGTATAGAATTACTATAATTATTATAAGTTGAGAAAAGATTTACTGTAACTATCTTTAAATAAAAAAAATACTTGTAATAATTTGTCATTAGTTTATAATAATTTATCCTAAATCATAATAATTCATGTAAATTGCAGTGTAAAAAAAATTCTTGTATTTATTTCTTGTATTGAGAGAACTTCGTTTGCATGTATTCAATTGTACCATAAGGAGTATTACTTAAAAAACATACAAACAAATTATCAATACACCCCAGACGTTTTAAATTTTATCAATTTAGTCCCAAAGTTTCGTTTTCTTTTAATCAATTTCATCCCCAAAATTTTCATAACTCACCAAACAAGTCCATTTGGACAATTTTACACCGTGCTTTCATATATACACTATATAACTGTTATTTGATATAATTAATTATCTACTAATAAATAAAATACTAAATTTTAGATTACAAAGTTATAATATTTGAAATAATTAAAAAAGTTTAAAAAATAATATTTTTCTATTATTTTGGTTCACCATTTATATTTATTAGTTATTTTCAAATTATTAAAATTTTAATTTTTGAATGAATTGGTTTTTATATCTCATTGAAATAATTCTATTATTTCATCATTTCCAAAAAATTTTAGTCAATATTCCTTCATCTAACTTATATATAAATGAAAATAACTAGCATATAAATTTAGTTCTCCATCCCTCCTTTTAAATTTAAATTAACTAATTACATAAAGAGGTGGCACTAGAGATGGGAGTAGAGGATGCCACTCGTTGAAAACTTTTAAATTCAAGTTCATATCAATTTTAAAATGTTTGAAATTAGTAAAAATTTGTAAAAGAACATGCAAAAACAAATCACGCACACATTGTGCAAAAAGAAAAAACCAATTCAGGAACTTGTTCATTTTTCCTACGAAATGATTAAATATTTTTAATGAGATGTAGAACCAAAAAAAATTAAATACACAATATTCCATTGATATGTAAATTTAAAAAAATTTATTTGTGTACAAAATTGTGGGCACACTTATATTATATTTAATATATATATATATATATATATATATATATACTTTTAAAATTTTAAATTATTTCAAATATTTATACTTGTAATTGTTGAATCAAATTATTCAAAAATTGTTTTGATGATGAAATGATGAGATAATCAATTTAATTAAGTGCTCAATTTTGTGTTCTAATAAGTTTGATTTGAGTGTATAAAGGTTGATCAAATTATACGAGCATGTTCAAACTGAAAATCGAGCATTGAAGTTTAGTATTTGAGCAACAGGGACATAGACAGGCAATGGCCCTGTAAATAGAGGCAATGGCCCTATCTATAGAAATAAGTTTACAGAGAACTCACAAAAGCATGTCTATGTTGCATGTCTATGAGGATTGTCGACATATTCACATTTTTAAATATAACAGTCATATTTTAATCAAGGCTAATTGGTTCAATTAGTCTAATAATGGCTATAAACTGCTAGGTTATTCAAATGGGTTATTTTAGTCTATAAATAGAAGACCAAAGAGGGGCTGAATAATCAAGAATCATCAAGACAATCATGCCCTCCATCATTCAAAAGAGAGAAAGCTCAAAGAAACTCACTTTTGATCATATGAGCTATTGAAGATCAATTGAGCACTTAAACCTCAAATTACTCAATTTATATTATTGCTAGACCTCTTGAAAGTGTTATTAATTTTTTTAATCATATATCTTTGAGAGGAGGGAGAAAAGTTATAATCTTTATTTCGAAACTTCATATTGAGTTCTTTGTGAGTTTGTATTGACAATTTTAGGTGAATTGTTACAAGGTAATACTCCAAGACTTGAAGGGTTATTTCAGGCTGAGTGATTAGCACCTGAAAAGCCAATCAGAGATGTTATAGTTTGTGTTTGTGATAACGGAATCTTAAGCAAAATTTTGAGAGAGTGGACGTAGGGGTGTAAGATTTATTTGTAGTTGTAACATATTCTCCCATTAGTCTAATGATTAATAGTAAGAGTTACAATTTTACACTCCATTATTCTAATTATTAATTGTATAATTTATTTATAGAGGTAATGGGCTTATACAATTCTTGAATTATTTTCCATATTAATCACCATTTAGTAGTCAATAAAATAATTCATGAGTTACTTGTTGAGGTTAATGGACATTAAGAATGAGTTTAATCGATATAAATGTGTGAGTTACAAGCTTTACATATTCTATCTTAATGGATGGTTAAGATTAAGGCTCTACTTTGACGGACAGTGGAGATTAAAAGTATTCATGAGGCTTGGATCATTTCTCTCTATAAATAAATGACACAAATACATAATTTTGTGACACACCAAAAAAATGTATTGTCACCCCTCGAATCCCCATAAACCCGGGGCATGATTCCTATAAAATAAAGTAACCGTAATCCACAATAATCCACAAGATGTGAAGGAAATAATATATACA
>MKEJ01042911.1:0-15655 GCA_001753735.1 Embelia ribes | reverse complement strand
GGCCTTTTGAGTATACTGAGGTGAGCATACATTGTTGGAGCTAATCTCATGTGTAACTTCTCTGAACTACTTAATTTTTTGATACAGGTATTTTTGAAAGATGAATCCGATATCGATCCTCACGATCAAAATTCAATTCTTGAACATCTGGACAATGTGGTAAAATTTTCAACTTTACGTTTTTTGTCCTTCACGGAGCATGTTACTATTCTGTTACTACTAGTCTGAGATGCGATAGCAAGTCTGCAGCAAGTAAATATCTTTCATATTGGTTGTATTTTCAAGAGTTATCACCTCCGTTATGCTGTAGGTTAGAAATCTGATAGAGAAGTCTAACCAGAAGGCTACTGTCAAATCAGAACACAGACTTCCCTTAGTCCGAGTCAAGGTGACAATGTGTTGTTTTTGTACTTTATTGATTGTCTTCTCATTTTTGACACCCTGTGAGTTTTCATTTGTTTCTGATTTTGAGTCTTTTTTATGTTTTGCTTTTATTTATCTGTCCCATTTGGTTTGTCAGGTCGATTATTCAGGATTTATGACCATAAATCCTCAAAGGTTTGGGCAGAAGTATGTAGGAAAGGTATAATTTTAGGCTTTTTAGCTACATTTGACTTATGAGAGAATGTCTTCGCCCCTTCATGTTCTTTTTTGGTATTTTGTAAATGACAATCTCTTATCTTGTAGGTTGCAAATCCCCAGGATATCCTTATATTTTCTAAAGCATCAAGAAAAGGTCGTGGTGAAGGTATGTTTTATTTTTCTTTTGGGTTGTCAGCTCGACAGTTTATTTTTATTTTCTATTTACTTCAAGTTGACCAGACAAAAGATATGTAAATGTCCTCTGCTGCGTATAATTTCTTCTGGACTAACAAGAGATACTTGTATAGACCAAAAACAGAAACATTTCTTCAAGAGATAATCGTAAAGACCAAGTATATAAACATTTCTTCTGAACTATTAATGAGGACCTCTTGAGCTGTTGGCATGCCATTCTTACTTCTGTAACGGTGGTTCTAAATCTGTAACTTGAGATTTTGGGTTCCTATTAAGAAAGTATTGACTATCCTCATAATCGCCCTTATGAGCCACTGTAACAGAATTTGAGTGGGTAGATGATTTATTTTAGGTAGTTTTTGTCAGGTCGAATTCTGTGTATCTTTTTATTTTTTCTATTTTTTGACTTTTCAAATCTGTGTATTTTAATTCTACAGCCTTGGTCCTGTTTTAACTGATTAAGTGATTATCAAGGATTTAGGGTCTAGCGTTCGGTGTGACTTGACAATTTGGGACGATTTCTTGACATGTAGGGAAAATTGATGATTCCGAACGGCTTCGACCAGAAGAACTGAATCAACAGAATATAGAGGCTTTGGTTGCTGAGAACAACTTGGTACTAATGGCAACTTCTACCTTTCGTTTTCAGTTTCTCCAACTATATATATATTTGGACAGCCCCGTGTACAAAGCTCCTGCATTGCGGGGTTTGGGAGGGTCTGATGTAGGCAGCCTTCTGCTGTTTCCAAATAGTTTATTTTTAACAGGACCAACCAGTGATGCACAAGTCGCAATGGAGGTGTGTGTGGCCTAACTTATAAAAATTCAAGTTAAGGCCTTAAACACCACCAATGCCAATTTCAAGAGGCTAAATATTAGAGCAATTATGATCATAGATTTTGTGGACATCAGTGCTTTGTAAACAATCATGTCAGAAAAGAACTGTTGAACAATTTCCTTCTTTTTTTTTCCTTATCATAATGGAATTATCACCTTTAAAACAATTGTCTTCTCTAGAAATGTTTGCTACCTGTAATAATGTCTCAAATTCTTTAACTTGACCTGGAAAGGGTTTTTTTTTTTGGCATTGGTCATGCATCATTAGTTTGTAGATCAAGCTTCATGCACTTTTTCTCCCTTCATAAAAATTTATTATTTCCAATATGATTTGTAATATCTATCTTTCCACTATAATTCATTTTTACTGTTGGATAAGGCAAAGAGAGACACGGAATTCCATTTTGTTGGAAATCCATATAATGTCTTTTTATTAATCAACCTTCGATGGCTTTCTTCTAAACAGAAAATGGAGATCCTTCCTGTAAATGACTTGGATGTTGCATTACACAATTTTGTAAACAAAGATGACAAAATGGCATTTCATACTTGTCTGCAGTACAACCTTGAAGAAACACGTGTAAGTATTCCATCCTGCTTCTGATTTTGCTGTCTCGCTTCTACACCATAGTCTTTAATCCATGGGTTAACCCATTTTTGATGAGTTAAAATATTTCACTAGCTACTTGCTCTAAATTTGAATGGATTTGTAACTAAGAAGCATGGATACTTCAAAATAGGTGCCGTGTCCGTATCGGACACACGTACTATGCGAACATTACAAAATATGTGTCGGACATGCCATGTGGCGAGTCCAAAATGCTATTTAATTATTTAAACTTTGGACACAAGATGGACTGATTTTGGATTTGTCATATATGGCGGATCAATTTATAACATTTTTTCTACTTTGGTCCATTTTTATTCATTTTCAGCCATATATTTTGGTAGTTTTCACAAACCACGTTTCAATAGTTGTTTATTACTTCAGTGCATGACATATTTTTGGGTCTTTCGATAATTGATACTCGTTAGTAAGGTGTACTAGACTATAACAAAATGTAATTGCTTTATTGCTACTTTGAACCAACAACCAATACATAACTTTACTAACTTATAAAAGTTATATTGAAAAATTAAAAAAAAAAGCTGAATCCCACCATGTTCGTGTCCAGAATTTTTTGAAAATTACCAATTCTGCGTCCGCACCCATGTCCGTATTCATGTCTATATCGCTGCTGCTTAGATTTGTACTATCATTATAATCTTGTTTACACATTTATGTGACAGAACAAAATTGCTCGGGATAGTGAAGCTGCTAAATATGAAGAGGAAGATCTAATTCTCAAAGTCGGAGAGACCTTGGAGGCAAGACCTAGAAACATTTACTTTTGTTCAGTACTGCATATTTTGAACATATCATAATTAAGTGGGGACATTTTTCTTTTTTCCAATGCAACCTCTCTTTCTCTCTCTCAAAGCTACCTTCTCCTTCAACCACTGAATTTTCCTTTTCTCTTAAACACTTGGATAAAAATTAACATAGAGAGTGCTTTTTCCTTTTGCTCTAGGAATATATATATGTCTCATCTCCAGAAATCAAACGTTGCTGCGAACTTTATCATTTTAACATTATATCAGATTTTATTGCTTTTTTTTTTTTTTTAAGTCCCTTCTGTGTTTTTGTCGTGATTGATGTTTGTCACACATTCATGACCATAATGCTGGAGCTGTAATACATTCTTCTTTATGTGATACTGGATTTGTGCAGGAACGATTGAAGGAAAGATCAGGCCGCCCTAAGGAAGCAACGCAATTCACGTCTTTGGGACAGTCCTCAGGGGTAATAGCACTCCCTCTAAATGCTGCAATATCTTGTAAAACTGATCTTGAGCCATGAAAGCGTTAAGAGCATTCTAAGTAATAATATAAGGTTGACATACGAGTCTACAAAAAGTGATCTGTAGATATATATTGCATCTATTTCTACTTGTCTTCCACAGGACTTTAGAAGTGCTGGAGGAGTTGGAAGTGCTGTCTCCTTCAGCGATGATGAAGATTCCAATCCATTATCCACTTCAAAAACTGCCACCAGAGGCAAGAAAACATCATCTTCATCTTTTAGGTCTTCACACGATGCCTCAATTAAGGCTTCTTCAAGAGGAAGAGGAAGGGGCAGGGGCAGAGGCTCTAACTTGAAGCAAACAACACTTGATGCAGCTGGTGCGTTCCGACCTTCACAGAGGTAACTTTTTTCTTTTTTTCCCCATGTATGTAACTACCTTACCAAACTGGGATGATTAGCAACTACAGTAAAGAAGGCAGTCTGCTCTTAAAACAAGTTTGGTATCAATCAAGCAAAGGTTTTTCATGTGGGTAGTCAAAATCTCCGATTGTTACTGCAGATCTGCATCGGTTGTCGCAGCAGCATCAGTTCGTAGTGTTGCTGCTGATGACGAGGATCTAGATTCTGGTTCCAATGATGAAGCAGATCCAATTGCATTGGATGATGCTGATGACAGTTCGGTATGCATCCTGTTTCATTACCTTAACAAAGTGCTGATAACTGAACACTGTAAGAGGATGGAATTGAAAATGCATGTCCAGGAAGCATAATGTTTAGATTGACTGTGAACCCAATCAAATGTGGAAAGTCAAGTAAATTTAGTTAAGAATACTCCAGTAATCTAGGAATAGCAACTTGGCTAAGAAACTCTTTTCCGGGCAAATGTGGAGATAATGGGGAAGCATTGCTATTTGGATTTACAACTGAAAGTGAAACTGTAAATTTTTAGAGCACAAAGAAACATAATGTAACTCTCTAAACTCAGCGGCAGTTTTTCTTTTTTCATGCCGTCGTTAGTGTATAAATACTATACATCCCTCAACTTCAGTTTCTTTCACTGTCCTTGTAAAGGCTACATCAATTCTAATTGGAACCAGCACACTTTAATTTTGATACTTGAAAGAGCCATATCCAAGGTTATCTAAACATGTCTCGGTTTGTTATATTTTTATGTGTCGTTTCTTGTATCGTAACCATTTTTTAGCAGTCTCATTTTATATTAAAACAGCACAAATATCACTTCGATAGATATAATATATCAAAAAAATACAAACATAATCAATAAAATTAATTTGTGTCTTTTACTTGGAAGGCCGATGACATAAGTGTTCGAGGAAGAGGACGCAAAAGAGCTGCCCCTAGGGGAAGGGGCAGAGGTTCTACAGCATCTAAGCGGGGAAGAAAAACAGAAACCAGTACATCCACAATCCAAAAATTGTTTATGAGTAAAGATGATGATGATAGCGATGAGGACATCCAAAAGAGAACTAAAAAGACCCAATCAACTCAACCACGAGTGAGTGTTCTTCAAAGTTTACTTTTCCAGTTTTTCTCATTTCAGTTTCAGTTTAGCATCTGTTAAATCTCAAGAATTTGAAGTTTGACTGGTTCTACTTTTGCAGGCAACAAGGTATGGTGCTCTGAGAAGGTAACTACGGAAAAGATGTTTTTTTCCGACATTGGTGGCATACAACATTACGTATCAGTGTATGGATAATAATCCTAAGGGCCACAAGGAATAGCTGTTTTTGAGAACATGGATACTTCAGAGGATTATTACATTCAACTGTTGTACCGGAACTTACATCCTCTGTACCTCTTGCAAATTTTGTGCCATAAATATTCCCTTGAATTTGTCAAAGTAAGTTGCAAGGCTAAAATCATTAGGAAAGTTTGCTGAGTTATTGCTATTTTGGCATGAGCTAATGTTGAGTAATGTAGTTCAGATTCCGTGTTTCCAGAATCTGTATATCTAACTCCAGTAGCATCTGCAATGAAATTATATACCTCCCCCTTTCTCGGTTAAGCCATGTTTTTGTGTCTGTAGGTCCGTTAACATTTGTGATTCGCGAAGTGAACAAGCCGTGCAGGCGGTGATCCAATTTTGTTTATTTTGTTCATCTGCAATTATATTCAGTACGTAGTCAGTGAAACTAGTTTGCACGTATATTACCTGTCAATTTAAAACTAGTTCTGAACTCATACAAGCATACAGAAAAATAACAATTCCGAGCCCGTCTGGTTTTTCCTTCCCAATTCACTCGATGAGAAAGCAATTGATCTCAGCATTTTACAATTGTGACTTTACTGCAAAAATTCACGAATTGGAAATGTATCATCTAAGGCTCGAGTTCATGTGAATCGAACACTGTCTAAACTGGTTCATAAGATTTCTCTTCGGAAGTAAGTATACTTGGTTATGCTTGTCAACCAGTCCTCAGTTCCACATACAAAAATTAAACAAAGATTGTAAGATCAAGAAATTTGGAAAAAAGAAGTCATATCTGCTATCCCAAGAAAAAAATCATACTCCAATAATGCTACTTGCAGAAAATTAAACAGCATGATTTGTTATTTTTTGGTGACTTATACATAGTACGAGTGATGCAGAGGGATAGCAATAAGTCGAGCTGCTCACGAACTGCTTGAGTTCGGTACGATAAATGCTCGGCTTAAGTTCGGCTCGATAGTAGATAAGACGAGCTCGAGCTCAATTCTAA
Source organism: Embelia ribes (assembly GCA_001753735.1). Classification (NCBI taxonomy): domain Eukaryota; kingdom Viridiplantae; phylum Streptophyta; class Magnoliopsida; order Ericales; family Primulaceae; genus Embelia; species Embelia ribes. The sequence goes on along the minus strand of MKEJ01042911.1, from coordinate 9,475 downwards.
GCTTGATAGTGTTAACGAGCTGAACTCGAATTGCGAACTGTTCGAAATAAATATAATATATAGTATTATGTTTAAATATATATATCGTGATTAATATAACAATAAAATTCACCTTAAAATAAATAATAAAAAGTTCTATTAAAATTTAATTTTCTTCTATTCATTGCTATCATAGATATATCGTCGTACATATTTTAATCATTCTGAATTTAAAATTCACTCCAAAATTATCAAAATGTTATTAACATTTAATATTTTCAGAATTAAACGAGCTGTTTGCGAATTTTTGCATAAGAGTGTATGCAAATCTAAATAAAAAATCAATAAATAGCTCAAAATGATAAAAACTTATACGAATCAAGTGGCTCGCGAGCTCCTCGTGAGCTGTTCGAACTCGGTTCTGTAAATGCTTGGCTCGATTTCAGGATGCCAAGCCGAGTCGAACTCAAGCCATGAGTTTTTCTTGATGAGCAGAGCTCGAATACCCCAAAACTCAGCTCGGCTTGTCCGTGACCACCCCTAGTGATGCAGTTCCTACACACAGAGAATAAACTGAGGAAACCGAACAAACTCAAAATTTAGTCATCATGCATAAATTGATCATGAAGGCATCTCCATTAGCCCACGTCGTTTTCATCCTCTCTTCAAATTGGAGTTTCGAGTTCATTCGCTACAACCATACAACACGTATTATGCCAAAAACATAACTCGGGTCAGACGAAAGATTTTCATAAGCTTGCCAGGTAACTACTAATATCAAAAGCTCAAAAGCAACTCCAATTTCTAAATTTTATAAGAATAATTATATACAAAGCAGTTTACGAAACATAAAAGTAGCGGGGATAGCTCAGTTGGGAGAGCGTCAGACTGAAGATCTGAAGGTCGCGTGTTCGATCCACGCTCACCGCATTTTTTTTTTTTTCCATTTTTTCCCATTTTTAACCACTGGCATTTTCAATATTAGAACAGAAAACAAAAATATAAGCATTGATTGATACCAAGAAACATCCCCACATATATAATAATCATACACAACTTTCTATATACATGCTGCTGCTACGGCTTGATCGGTGAAATGAGGCGAAGGCCGTTTAGCCAAAAATTTGTTAAAGGGCTACAACACCCATAAATCCAGTAAAAATTTAATATTTTAGTGTAAAATTCTTTTTATGTGGCTTCATCATTTTCCAAAATAATTCGTTAACTTCCAATTCTAATTTGTACAATGTTTGCCCCGTTTTACTTTTTGGACTTCGTCGTATTCCCAGGAGGTTACCCCCATGTTTACTTTTTGGCTCCGGCCCGACTTCTGCGAGGAGTTGTGAGAGATATTTAGTGTTTCTATAATCCACAATAGGCGTCTTGTTTTTTCTAGTCTTATTTGTCGGTTTTGTAAATTGGGGTAGCAAACAATCATCATCAACATCACCCATCCTTGAGTTATCCATTGCCTCACTATCTTGTAGCCAACTTTAGAATTGGTGTAGATAACGTAGTTGTACTTGTTCTTATTTGAAAAGTTTGGAGTTCAATATTAATTTTTAAAATTTTACCATATGTTAAAAAAGTTGGACTTCTAAAAGTGTTCTTAGTTTTATTTTATTTTTTTTATTATTTTCTAACGGTAAAAGTGTTCTCAAGATGCGATCATACCAAGACTCATAAACAGTATCCCATCAAAACTGTGAAGTGAAGCAAGATTTGGCAATACTAAAAAGGACAACCTCTTGGGAAGTCTTCGTGTTGTTTCCAGGAAATGACGTGCTTTGGCGAGTATAGTACCAGGACGAGTAACCTCATGGGAAGGCCTTAAATTGCTCACACTCCTTAGCCAACCCTAGTCCTTAGGATTAAGTTTGGTTGAAGAGAAAGAAGAAGAAAAGTGTTCTTGGTTTTTAAGAATACGAGGTTGTAATGTCAAGAAATTCCCAAAAATTGTAGCAATTTCTAGACTCTCAATTTTAATCTCTAATACCTTAAACTTTTGAATAGAGCCTAGATATAGAATGCCACAGCATACTCCCTAAATAGTATTGCAGCAAATCCTCTCTTTTGAGACATTAAATAGTATTTGGATACATTGGTGGAAGAGTTCCTTAGATTTTATCCCTTAAAATTTAGGATAGGAAGACTTTAACAGCAAGGGTGGAAGTACCCATATTGCAGGATGAGAATATTCATTATTTACACTTTGTTTATTTCAAAAAAGAAGATGTAGATTTTTGGAGGGATAAGATTATGTTATATTAGGGCAAATTTTGCAGTGGAAAAATATCATATTTTACAAGTTTAGGTTCCTTTATTGTAATATCCTAAATTCTTGTTCATGTAGTCATTTCAAACTCTACTAAAAGAAAACCCAAATATATCCTTCAATTTGTCTAAGTAATTATGGATCCCTTGATATTTTGCTGTCTAATAATCATAAACTCAACCTAAGTATATGTTTTCCTATTGCATTGTGCCGTCAATACATTTGCGATGTGACGAGGTGATAATTTTCCTCCTCCTTCTTCTTTTTTTTTTTTTATCCCGTAACTATGTTCAAGTTATCATTTTTCACAATCTCATACTAATCCTTTGATATTCTATCATTTTCCAAAGTAAAATAATTCTTTAAATCTAGTGATCAGTCTCCAATTCCCAGCTAGATGAAACCGAACTATTTTGTGTATGAATTATGAACGTTTCAAGTTGTTGACGTTTCCATTTTCTCTTCTTGTTTTCTATGGCCTAGTTTCATGTTTATGTAAGGCCGAAAATTGAAACATCATCACACTGTAGCGTTATTACAGATGCAACCAAGTTTTTGAGGCTAAGCCCACAGTCGATCACTAGACAAATTCACGACCAAGTTGCCCTAGCAAAATTACTCTTAGTAGCTTCTAAAAAGATCAACAATATCCGATTTTCCCGGGTGCTAAGTGCCCAAATTCCTGATATGGCTCTTTAGCTAAATCAAGCCCAACAACTCCATTATGTCTGCAATATGATCATGAGAATGAAAGGTAGTGTTGAATCGCTCGAACAAAAAGCCAGCTCTATAAGCAACAAAGAGCCTGAGGTACGGCCAAATAGCTGCTGAGGATGTCCCTAGAAGCCTCTACTGCCTTGATATCAGGTTGACCGTCGAATGGTTTAGAAAATCAAATCTTGAAAACAAACTAAAACAAGAAAATGAGGTCCGGAAGAAAGTTACAGACAACCGTTTACATCTTCTTTTTGCATCGTTTCTGATTATATCCTTGCAACTTTAGGCGTGTTCAATTCAACTGCTTCTAATTCCAATGATCCTAATATGGTTATTTTTTCATATTGTAACTGTTTTAAGTCAACTAAGACTCGACAAACGCCTGGTTTGCAATGACGATTTTGATGGTGTGACAAATGAAGTTCAGAATTTTGAATATTTTAGCTGGCTCAATGCTTCTGAATGTACCTGTACTGAAGCAGCTCAAAGATTCAGAAACTCAAAAGTTGTTATTCTCTGGGATTAAGGAAGACAGTCATATACCAACCAAGTTTCGCAATCCTAAATACTTATTAATGCTTAATTATATCGGCTTTTAACATTTCCAAAGTTTTTCATTGCTTTCAAAAAGTTATTTTCCTTGATGATGATGTAATGGTTCAGAAAGACCTGTCGTCTCTTTTACCTTTCGATTTGAATGGGAATGCTAATAGAGCCGTCGAAGCAAGTGTGGAGACTTTTCATAGAATCCACAAGTACTTGCACTACTCTCACCCGTTTATACGTGCCCATTTTGACCCCGGTGCTTGCTTCTGGAATTTCGGCATAAATGTCTTTGGTATGATCGAATGGAGGAAAACAAATGTAATTGGTATTACCATTACTGGCAAGAGAAAAATAGCGATAAAATTTTGAAGAAGCTTCGGTTATCGCCACCTGGACTGCTGACTTTCTATCGGTTGATCAAGCTTCTTGATCCCAATTGGCATGTTTTGGGAATAGGGTTCTACGAGTGTCGGCTCGGAGCTATTACAGGATGGGACTGTACTGCACTTCAGTGGGAACTCACAGCCTTTGGTTGAAGATTAGCATGGAGAAATACAAAACCATAAGTATGTCAATTATGCTGATCAAGGATGGATACAGGAGACAGAAGTATCAAAATTATAGGAGACTAAAATTATTTAAAAAAATTATATTGAAAATTTAATAACAAAATTACATATAATAAATTTTGCACTAAAAATTTTGAACCTAAAATATTATGGGGGATACTATAGCCTAAAAACTCATAATTCTGTACTCATGCTGATTAATATTCCTATTTATGAATTTTTAGTCGCAGAATTTAAAAAAAAATTTATAGCTCAGTATGAGTTGTAGCATGCTGCTACTCAATTTTTAGTCGCAGAATTTAAATCTAATGATCCAGATTTAAACAACTCATGATTTTAAAAAAAAAATTAATTAAAATTTGGACCATTGAATCTAAATTTTGCGGCAAAAAACTGAGCAGCAGCATGTTATAGTTCATGCTAAGCTATAACAATCCTGCTTCCTATGTATGAAATTGTTTTTGCTATTAATCTTTGTCAGCGTGAGGCTATAGCAACACCATAGCGATTGCACTTTTCCTCAAGTCAATGTATAGATTCTATTTTATTTTTATTTTGCAAATAAGAAATTAACATTTGTTATGGTAATTTTCTGATATCTCTAATTTGCTATAGCACTTCCTCTATGCATACTAAAATTTCATGTGGATGTTTGTGTAAATAAATATTTACATATTAATGCTACATTTGGTGTGGAAATTTCTCGTAGAAAAAAACGTAACAGAAAACAAAATGTTATTATTACATCCATGATTTTTAAGGATTTTTTTTTTGAGCATCAATATAAACTTTAGCAATAACTTTTTCAAATCAAAATATTCATACGCTGTTTCTTTTTCCCCCCTAACAATGCATATATGGAATTGTTTATGTACATATCTTCGTATCTCTGATTAATATAAAAATTGAACGTTATGTTATTTTCGCTTTAATCGCAACAAGTGTCTCCCGATATATTAAACATGTGGATGTTATTATCACTCTAATGATGACAAATGTCTTTCCATCGTTCTAACATTTGTACACTTTTATTTAAAGAAACATATATTAAAATAAATATATTACCATATATATTTGATAAATTTTAAATCTGCTCTTATTAAAATAAGAGACATACACATTGAGAATAGTTGGAAACAAAGATACGTTGACCCTTATGAAATTAGATCCGCATACATTGATAAATATATGGAAGCATAGGATATGTTAAAATAACAAATAGATTCAAAAAATTAAACCACTTTAACCAAAATAAAATCCATAAAACACTTCACAACCTCGTAAAACTATCTACATGGGCAAATAGGTAAGAAACTACAAAACCACCTCCCCCAACAAAAAAAATAAATAAATAAAAATAAAAAACGTAGACGGCAAAGGTGTGAAAAAACAGTAGAATTTATTCACAATTCTAACTCAGTTTTAGTTTTTCTTGTGTACATAAAAGTTGCCCCTAATAACTATTTTCACTCTGATCGTAACATTTATCCACAAAATTATAACAATTACTTGACATTTTTCTCATGAAATTAGTATTTAAAACAATAAAACTTATCATATTAGAAATTATTAAATTTATGTGTGCCATAAAATTAAAATTTAAAATAATAAAATGTACTATAGTAAAATTATTGAATTATATACATATATATCAACTTATCATAACAGAAATTATTAAAATTAAATTTCATATCAGATCAAGCTCAACCCCAAAATATTCATATATATCTTAGTATAACTGTAAAATAACTTATCATTATAAAAATTACTAAAATTATATTTAAGAATCAACATACTAGTAGTAAATAAAAATTTTCATAAGTTGATTTCTACCAATTTGAAATTCTCCCTAAATTTTTAAATATTGTCCCAATCAACATTAATTTTTTAAAAATATTTTTCATAATAAGATTTTTACATACTTAAAATTAAACTAAATAGACATTAATTTTTCATAAAAATATCATCTTAGTATAAATTTTACCAATCGATCTTTTATAAATTTATAAATAATTGGAAAAAAATACAAGATGATGTTATATTAAAAAAATAATATGATACCAAAAAAAAAAATTATAATACACACAATTCGTGCATTGTACAGGTTACACTCTAGTGTGTGGATATATATATATATATATATATATATACATGTTTTTTTTAGTTGTAATTTTTAAGCAAATAAATCAGTTTATTTTTGATTGAAAAAATACAAATGCATCAAACTTTAAACTTCCAACTTATTTAGATCAAAATAACAAATAAGTTCAGCTTAAAAGCTGAGTAGTCAAATGTTATTGTGTTTTTTAGCAAAAATTGGTAAGCTGGAAGATATAACTCACAATATGCAAGTTACTTAGAATTGAGTCAACACTTGGGTATTAAAACTAAAACCTTCTTGCTATAATATTTTAGGTCCTTATCGGTTGTGACGGAGTAAATTCAATGGCGGCAAAATGGTTGGGCCTTCAAAAGCCTGCTGATTCTGGATCATCGGATTTTAGGGGATTTGTCGACTATCCAGAGGGGCACGGGTTTGAACCAGGATTTCACGCTTTCTTTGGTGGAAGTGTTCGATACGGTTTTTTTCCTTGTGATGACAAGTGCTTGTACTGGTTTTGCATTTTTGATTCGTCCCTTGAACGTAAGCCAATTTTGTTGATCTACTTACTTTTTCTCTTAGTTCTATTAACTTTGTATTTGTGAATTCTATTATTGTGAGAAGAGTGACAATGGTCAATGAAAACTGATTCATGTAATCAAAATCATATTCGAAATTGTAAAACGCCTATGTGGCATAGATCCCGTGGATTGATCAAGTTTTAAGGCAAATATAAATGCATAGAATGTTACCATGTAGATGTCTGTACAGGTTCTATATTTGATTTTGATTTCAGATGACGAAGACATGGAAGAGAACCCATTAAAGATGAAGCAATTCATATTAAGCAAGATCACCAACATAACCAAATCAGCATACGATGTTATTGAGAGGACTAAACTGGATGCTATAACATGTTCCACTCTGAAACTGAGAGCACCGTGGAATTTGTTGTTCCAAAATATTTCCAAAAACAACGTTTGTGTCGCAGGAGATGCCCTGCACCCGATGACACCGGATATCGCGCAAGGGGGTTGTTCTTCGATAGAGGATGGCATTGTTCTCGCGAGGTGTCTGGGTGAAGTTTTCAGTAAAAAATCCAGAAATGAAGCTAGAGATGAAAAAGAGGAATTCGAGGCGATTAAGAAGGGTTTGGAGAAGTACGCAAACGGGAGGAGGTGGAGGAGTTTTAGCCTGGTAAGTGCTGCGTATATGATCGGGTTTATTCAAGCAGATAAGGGGAAATTGATTAATTTCTTGAGGGATAAATATTTATCCCAGTTGTCGGTTAATTTTTTGTGGAGGATAGCTGATTTTCACTGCGGAGGGCTCGTCGAGTCTTGAAGAGAAAGTTTTCACGTACTAGAAATTGTTTGTACCTTGTTGATTAATGTAATGCAAGTGTTTTAATGTTTTGTTCGAATAAGAAATGCTCTCATATATTGAGAGCCTGTACTAGTTGTCTGAAATTCAAATGTTATGATTTATCAAGAACAAATTCCGAATTTTATCACCAACATTTCCTCTATTTTTTTTAGGAATACTGAATTATATTCTTTTCTCACTTGTGTCCAGTATGCTGACCCAAATCTTCTTCCTGGAAATCCTGCTTGATTTGGATTGGAAAAATCTCGAAAAGATTAAAGTGTATTGTTGAGCAATTCCTAACCAATTCTGGGCTAAAACCTTGGATAGAATCAGGTTAACAATAAAGAAACAAGACATATTTTTTGCCCGAAAAGAAATAACACTTGTTGGTTCTTGGTTTACTAAACTTCTAATTATGCGAAGCCATATTATTAAACATATTCAGACCAAGTTTTTAATAGTGGTAGTGGCTATTGTAACAGTAACAGTAGCGGTGTAACAGTTTCGGATCGTAACGGCTATAATGCAACGGTAACGGAAATCGGAGCCGATAACCTTTTTCATCTTTACAAATAAATTTATTGATTTGCTATTCTGTAACAGCCCGTAATGGCCGATACAGACTGATACGATGCTGTAACGGCCAATACATAATAGTTTCAGTCGATACAGACGATAATTTCATTCTCGCTTATATTTCGGCCCATAACGATAGCGGTGTTGACCAAAACCGTTACGTAATGGCAACCGACGATATTTAAAACCTTGATTCAGACATAATTCTAAAAATAAGTTCGAACAATTCTATGGAATTTGATCGTAATATGCCATTCAATATCATTATATACAGACGGTAGTTTCTAATTCAGTCCTAATAGCTCTATTTTATTTTTCATGTCAATCTATTTCCCAACTCTATAAAAATTCAGAACTAATCGCGGATGCAGTTTTCTCGTCTCGTCCTCGTAATTTTGACGACTCATATTCAGGTAGTAACTTCCAGGATTTTTGTTAATTTTCCCAAGCAATCCTTTGGTGGTTGGATTAGATACACTCCTTAATTTGAGTTCTATGCTATTGAATTAATGGAGCAAATATTCGTTTTGAGATTTTTAGAACCGGTTAAAAACTTGTATAAATTTGAAAGTAATTTTGTCTTTTTGTCATTCTGTTACGATTTGAGCACTTCGGGCTCTATTTTGACACCTCTACAAGTTAATTTAAAATTTGCTCAAAATATGAAAGCTGTAAATAAATAGCATACCTTTCTAACTGTAAATGTTGGGCTCTAATGAATTTACGGTTTGAGAAATATTGTCAAAATATCAAGCAGCTCTCAGTTTGATATTCTGCTACAACTCAAGTATTTTGGGCTCTAATTTGATCTCTTTATAATTCAAATTAAATTATATTCAAATCGTGAAATTTGTAGATAAATAAGATAAATTTCTAAATGTAAAGTTAGGATTTAAAAGGAGTTACGGTTTGAGAAATATAGTCAAATTACCGAGCTGCTATCAATTCGGTATTCTACTGCGACTTAAGTATTTCAGACTCTAATTTGACCTTTTTACGCTTCAAATTAAATTTTTATTAAAACACTAAAGTCGTATATAAATGAAATATATATTTAACGCTATCTGATAAGCCTCAATCCAATTTACGGTTTTAGAAATATTGTAAAAATACCGAGATACTGTTAGTCTACAATTCTGTTACAACCTGAACATTTCGAACTCTAATTTGACCCCTCCACACTTTGAATTAAATTTTTCTCAAAATATGAAGTTGTAGATAAATTAAATATATTTTTAACTGTAAATGTTGGGATCAAATGGATATATAGTTTATGAGATATGGTTAAAATATTAAACTATTGGTTTGGATATCACACTAAAAATGCTAAAATGATAAAATTTG
>MKEJ01042910.1:0-22850 GCA_001753735.1 Embelia ribes | reverse complement strand
TCCGTCTAAAGTTAATTATAATTCACTATTGAGTAAATCTGGTTTAATTCAATTTAGAGTTGCCATTGGGTATTTGTCAGACAGTCTAAATGATTCATAAGCTGGCTATACAGATTAAATAATCCTAACATTTATAATTAATAAATTACGAGCCAAATTTTACAATATTGTTCAATTGATTATTCATTATGGGATAGGTTAGTTACTTTTATCACCTTGTCATAATTCAATAAAAATAGCGAAAATAATGTAAAGTATATATGCAAACATGATCAATAATGAATGCTTGCAATAACAGTAAGAAGAAACAGCTGCGCTGGCAACCAGATAATCAATTTGTTGCTTCAATTAATTTACAAGCCAAAACATAAATTAAAAGAAGAAAGTAATATAATTTATTATCAAGGATAAGTTTAGAATGATCTCACAACGAGAAACACTAAGGAGAAAGTACATTCAAAGAGTTGTCATGATCTACGTAAACTTTCTCTCACCAAGTTTCCAAGTGGAAAGAATAAAACGATGAAAAGAATGAATGAAAACTACAAAAGAGGCTAGAATTTTATGCCTCCAGCTTAACTCTAGGTCTAATCTAGATCATCGGATTAGTTTTTGCATCTATTTACGAATGAAAAATAGATACATAAAACTTTCCATAACTGGAATCAACAGATTCAACTTGTTGAAATGAGGTTCGATTGGTTCACTTTCTTCCGTTTTGGACTTTTGGTTTTTTTCTGCAATTACTTCAATTTTCGATCTTTGAACACTTCTTAAACAATTTCAAAATATCTTCAATATTTCAATTTGATTACCAAGGGCATAAAAAAAATTCAACCTGTCAAGTTCGTTTCGTTTTAGCCTCAAATCCATTCATTTCTTCACACTTTTACCTATAAATTTTTAAAAAGGGAATGACTTACAAGTAATACGCAGATGATATAATATGGTAAATTAGCATAGCATTTTGTCCTTATTTGGACGCCGATCTTCACAATTGCTTTGAGCCCTTAAAATTTTCCAATATCCAAGAATTAGTTATATTTGTAAGACAAAAAAGATAATTAAGATTAAATGGAGCTGTGACTAAAAAATTGGACTCTAGTATTAATTGTGTTTTTATTTTGTACTATGAAAATAAGGATTCAACAAAGGGATGAGATTTATACATATTTGTATATAGAAAATTTCTATATATTACTATACATTTGCTGACACGTAGGAGAGATAGAAGTGATATGCAAGAAAGAAAAATCAATATTATCATAAAAAATTACTATTTCTTTTACGTGTCAGCACATATATGATAGTATGTAAGAAATTCCTATATACTAATATCTATAAATCCTCGCTCCTACAAATGCAATCCGCAAATTAGAATTTACGGTCTTACTATCACATAAAAAGGATTCGAGCTTTGTCCCAAAAAATAAATAAATAAAAAAATATGCTCACAATATCCTATTAGCTTTCTTCTTGTTCATCAGCTAGTTTTTAAGCAAATTTTGCTAATGACATAGCAAAATGAGTAACTTTTGTAGCTATCGTTATGCTTCTAACAAAATATTTCACGGCTGTCTAATAACTATTTATGTCATCTCGATTAACATTTGGGACACAGTTATTGCTAATGATAAACATAGTACTTGTCGATATAAATGTCCAACGGACACAACTTGCCGAATATTAATATTTGTTGCGACAATTTTCATCTAAGAAATTGAAAGATGGTTCCACATTAGTTAATTTTTATGCAAAATGTAAAGTTAGAAATCCTTACAATCACAGCTAGGAATATGAAATAAAAAGTAATAAAAAAAAGTCAAAATATTTTAATCAAAAGTACTGGTCAGCCTTGGTTGCTACTCTCAAGTTACTGAAAAATATATGTTTCATAGTCTAGACATACCCTTCAAATAATTCTCAACTCTTAATCTGATTAATACAAGGGTGAAGACAGCTAAAACCTTGGGGACTTGACCAGTTAATACTAAATTAAATTTATTAAGCTCTTCACCCAAGGTTTAATGAGAGGACGTTGCAGTATCTATAAGATAAATTAATCCCATTGAGAGTTGGCAAATGTCAGTTCCTATTATTAACATTAATTATTAAATAAACTAAAGGTGTAAACACAAAGTTGGAAGCAAAGCAAGGAAAATCAGTTGGGTTGCGTAATTTAGAGAGTATAGAAAGATATGCAAGCTGAATCCTACAACTTGGAATTGAGTCCGTTGGGTGGGATCGAGCATTTTACATGCTACGTCCCAGTAAGATTGTGATTTCGCGGGTTGAGCGATTAAACAAGTCCGAAAGAAAAATATATAACCCTTATTTAATCTATAATTTGGGGTAGGTATATCTGGCCGGTTAGGGGTTTGGTATAACTGTAAGTGAATCGATTGTCTAAATATGTCAATCGATACACAAATAGCGCAATTATGCGGATTGATTATGCCGGTTTGGATTTTAGACCAAAATCTTGTACTTAACGTATGAGCCTAAGGTAGATGCAAATCAATGTGGATTGCACTTAAAATAACTATAACATTTTTCTTTTGAACTTTCAAGTCACTGTATGCAAGGGGTGGTCATTTGACCCATAATCATTGAGACTATCGATCTAACTGTAACTGTAACTGTAACCAAGAAAATCCAGACTCAGGCCATGCTTGTATTATGGGTTTATTAGTCTAGTCTCAAAGGCTCGTGTCTCCAAAGCCATCCCATATATTACCCACTCCATATATCCAATGCTTGTATTCGATCCAAGATGCAATAGTCGACTGCCTACATAAAGTCGTCGCCTTCCTTGCTAATTTACGTATGAGTCAATGAGCATGATCACATAGTCGACTCACATGTCGGAAGATCCTGTCACGGCCCGGCCTTTACCTATATGCTCTTACGTTATGCTCACGTATGGGATTTACATTTTCCTTTTAGATGAGTTAGAACAGATTTGCACTTGACCTGCAATCACATTCATACCTGCAGACTCGTGACAAAAAAACCCAGAACTTACTAAATTTGGGTTGAGTCGGGTGGTCGGGTCAAATGCACACTCCATACCTATGCGAATGTCACGTCGCCTAGACTATAAAAAAGCAGATAGACGAGATACACATATATCTATGCAAAACAATGATGTATACTCGGAAGGAAAATGATACATCTACTAATAACATCTACCCATATCCTACCCACATTAACGAAGATGCCGATGTGACACTTATTCACTATTTTACGATGCAACACGTCTCATATATGTATTTGAATACAAATACATAAATAAAATAAAATAACGTTTTTGGGTAGACTTCGTGTGGGTGAGACTTAAAAATTAGGTAGAATAGTTTGAGACAAAGTAAAATGAGTTGAAATGGAACAAACAAAAACTAGGAAGGGTTAAAAATTAAAACAAAGCTTGTGTACCCTTTAATCTTTACACATACTCAAAGCCATTGAATAATCTCCTTGTAAGGGGCGGTGGCTAAACATCAAAGAGCTCTGTTTAAATCTTTATTATATAATTTTTTTTTCTGTATTTTATGCATAGACGTGAATATGTATGTATATATATATATGCAATACCCTTTACCATTAAGCGTCTCTTTGGCTTCTTTCAATATTATCCCTTTTCAATTCTCTCTCTCTCTCTCTCTGTACTATGCTTTATGATCTGTTTCCATCACCATTTTAGTTGCCTGTGCACAGAAAAAGCAGAGTAGGGTTTGAACAAATCTTCACCCAAAATTAACTCAATAAAAGTGCTCATCAATGGGAAAAGCTTTTCAATTTGACAAAAGTAGCTCAGAAACTGAAATGGGTATTTTTCTATTTCCCCTCTTTTGGCCCCTCTCTCTCTTTCTGTATTTCTCTAACTGGGGATTTTACTGCTGAGTTTGAATGTGTATTTATGGTGCTGAAATTGATGGTTCTAATGAATTTAATGCTTCTGTACACTTATATGAGCACTTAATTGAATTGGGCTTGAATTACCTTTTCCATTTTTGCTCTTGAAGTAGAAACTAAGGTATAATTTTTTTTTTGTTTTTAATCTTTAGTACAAAAACTTGGTACTTTATATTTTGCTACAACAATTATGATTTTTCTTCCTAGTTCATTTAATTTTTGTGGGTCACAACTGACCTGTTTTATTTCAGTTTGCCTCAAAATATTTGCATGATTTCTATCTGCTCTGAATTTATTACGAAAAAGGAGCATGTTCACCCATAGAGTTTTATAACTTTATATTTATATTTTTTGTTTGTTGCTTGTAAATTCCAATTTTTTTTTTCTAATTACTTAAAATTAAAACTTCTTTTTTGCTGATTATTAAACTTAATATTATTTGTTTTTATGGTTAATGCCCTTTTTGATGTGTTTGTCTTCCCCTTTTTTGTTAGGTCTTTGATATTTGAGGACTGAGAAATTAAAGTTATCAGTGTTAGGGCTCTAACTTTTGATACTTGGGACGAAATGGATACTAATGACAATGATCATTTTGAGCAAGAAAAAAGAAACGAGGATCTTTTAAGCTACACTTCACCCAATTTATCCTCGGATTGGCGATTCAATGACTCGAATCTAACCAATATGCCGCTTACGAATGTAAATCCTGTCGCTGTATATAAAGGGATTCCGATGGAGGCTTCTTCGAGTTCTTCTCATCCTATGGTAGATTCGTTTTGCCCAACAATTTGGGATCATCCTATGAATACCCCAAACTTGGGTTTTTGTGATGTCAATAATTTGCATAATGCTTCTACGAATTCGAATGGGATGAGGATTAGGAGTTTCGATATGGGTTGGGCCCCACCAAGCTCAATGGTGAAAGGAAACATGTTTTTGCCTTCCGGGTCGGGTTTATTTCGGCAGGGCTTATCTCAGTTTCCAGCTGATTCGGGTTTCATTGAGAGAGCAGCAAGGTTTTCGAGTTTTGGGAGAGGGAATTTTAGCGATCTGATTAATCCTTATGGTGTTTTAGAAGGTGTAAATCCGTACAACAGGGGCACTAGTACAATGATGATGCAGCGGCCTCAAGGAGTATTAGCGGGAAATGACATAAAGTCCATATCGGGTGAAAAATCCGCAAAAGATGACGTAAATGTGGGTGATGATTCAAAAAATGTTTCTTTATCGGTTGAACAAAGTGAGCGTAGCCCACTGAAGAATGAGGGAAAGTGCAATAGCTTTGGGAACTATTGTGATAAGGAAAAACAAGGCGGTGTTGTGTCTGGTAATGAGTCCGACGATGCTGAATTTAGTGGCGGTGGCAGTGTTGGTGGTGAGCCTTCTTCCTCAAAAGCACTTGGGTCGAAGAAAAGGAAAAGAGATGACCAGGTATGGCCCTTTCTGTTTGGGAAATTAGCATTCTTCCTTATTCTTATAATTGAGCTTGTATTTGAGATATGAAGATTATTACTAAGATATATATAATATGTCTAGGCCTAACAGTGATTATATCATTTCTCAAGCACCTGCAAATAATGAGTTGTATGGTATCACAATTAGTTTTATGTCAATGTTGTCGTTTTCAAATGCATAAGACTCTACTAGTGTAGTATTGTCAATCTGACGCCTCTCCTCGCCTAATGGTATACCGAACACGGCTGTTGCAAACTATCTGTTAAGAGTTCATTTCGAGCATTTTGTTTTGGTAAATGACTCAATCTTGATTTTAGTGTTTGTTTCGTGAACGAGCATTGATTCTTTTGTTAAAAAGCTGAAACAGGTCTTACTTATTAGTAAATAAGTCGAGTTAGGCCTGTTAAAGACCAACTCAATTTGTTTACACGCCTCTAAAAATTCTGTAACACTGTATTTAAATCCTAAATTTCTTGGTTTTAAATACTAGTGTTTCTCGAAAAAATTTCAACACCTATTGATGATTTATATGTGTTCTTTTTATTTTGTAGGGTAACAAACTTGGTCAAAATGAATATGTTCCTAAACCTCCTGGTGATATTATGAAGGATAATTCTGAAGCTCAACCAAAAGTAGACCAAAGCCCAACATCAACCAGCAAGGCCAACGGAAAACAAGGCAAGCAAGGGTCTCAAGCTTCGGATTCTCCTAAGGAAGAATACATACACGTTAGAGCTCGAAGAGGGCAGGCGACAAACAGCCATAGTCTTGCGGAAAGAGTAAGGATTTAAGGTTGTGATTTCAACTCTAGACAATCATTTGTATTGTTTTTCTCATTAGTTGTTCACTTTATGACAGGTTAGGAGGGAAAAGATCAGCGAGAGGATGAAGTTCCTACAGGATCTAGTTCCCGGATGTAGCAAGGTGGGGTTTCCAAATGCTATTTGTATATAAATTGATTTTGGAACATATTTTGTGACATTCAATTTGAATTTCGATAGCTTAGCATATTTTTTCCTTTTAAGTAACTTATTTTATAACGTGTTTTGTATTTGGTTTTTTAGGTCACTGGGAAGGCAGTTATGCTAGATGAAATCATTAACTACGTTCAATCACTGCAAAGACAGGTCGAGGTGCATTATTTGTCTAGTTTCCGTCTTTATTATTTGCACTTCGTGCCTTTTTTTGATTGTATCTTATCTGTGCTGTTGCTTACACGAAACTGATTCTACAAACGGCATTGGAAATGTCTGCCATAATTTTATAAATTCTTTTTCTGTTTTAAGACCAGAAAACAGTTTTCGGAACCATAACCAAGCACAGTTTACTTTTTGGCACCGTCAGTTTATGCGGATAATTTTTTTTTATTCCAGTATGAAAAACCCCTATATGTGTTTTTATGGGTTTAATGGTTCACAATCTCGGCTCTTTTCTTTTTCAGTTTCTATCAATGAAGCTTGCAACGGTCAATCCTCGCTTGGACTGCAACCTGGAAGACATTCTTGCAAAAGATGTAAATAAGCTCTTACTTCGTTTCTTTAAGATTACAATGCAATAATATTGATGTAACTATTTCATTTATTTTTTTCCGTCTCTGATTCTGAGACTTCATTCTGATGCCAGATGCTTCAGCCTCGAGCTGGTCCTTCATCTTCACTCAGGTATTCGCCAGATATGTCGACTATGCCGTTTCCCCTACAGCACCCATCTCAACCTGCATTTATGCAATCTTGTCTTCCCGGTGTTGCCACCTCATCAGATGCTCTTCAGATATCCATGAGTAGCCAATTGGCTGCCATGAGTAGCCAGGTAAATTTGAAGAACCTCAAATTGACCATTTGTTATGTTTCCGAACAGTCTTTTCTTTCGGGTTTCATCATTTCTTATATTCATCCCGAGGATTGCAGTTTGTAAGAATCCTCTAGACACTGTTGTTGACCATGGTTGTCTTATTATTTCCATTTTAGTACAAGAACGGTTGTTGGAAACACGGAACTACTGTTCTGAGGTTGGAAGAAAAAAAAATTAGGTTCTCAGAGCAAACTCTGGCATAGTTGTTTTCTAACTAATATGCAATACCCTGTCTTGTAGTTTTTTCTGGTTTCAGAACTAGGAAACGATTTAACCATTACCAAAGCCAAACTTAATATTATCTATTAAATAATGATCGTAGCCCTCTCCTGATTAGTTTTTTCTGTGAGGTGTTGGGTATCCAAGAACTAAATGTAGACCTTGGATATGAATGACATTCGGTGATCAGAACATGGTGTTAATTTGAAGTCTAATATATTATTGTTGTTGCTTTATTTCTAATTCATTGTGTACTTTTGCCACCATCTGACAGAGCGTCTCGCAAGTTTCGTGTGCTCTTCTCGGTGTACGGAAAGACAGTATCTCTATCAATTTCAAAGAAATATGCGAGACTAATCCTGTCTATTGTTGTGTGTTGTACAGGTGCCGAGCATGTGGGTGGAGGACGAACTTCACAATGTTGTTCAAATGGGCCTCAATTCCAGCGCCCCCCTCGATAATACCCATGATTTAAATGGTATGATTCCGTTTTCCCCAGGAGCTAAAAAATGATCAAAAGCTAATGTAAAAAAAAAAAAGAAGACAATACTAATAATAAATTAACGATGATAAATCAAAGCTAACCAGTCTCTTTGCTTCTGCAGGATCATCGTCGCAGAGCCATATGAAAGTAGAGCTTTAGTTACTCACGCTTTGCTGCTTTAGTTTTTAGCCTGGAATGAGTTGAAACCACTTGTAATTGTTGAAGTTGTGCATATGATCACGGGAGACTGAAATGTTTTTTAACTTAGAATTTATTTGGTAAATTATTGGTTTTTCGTTTCTACGGAGGCACGTGATATTACTCCACCCGAACTTTATGATTTTTGATCTCATATGTCCTGCAAGAAAGTTGATGAATAAAATTGCGAAAGTAATGTTCTAATAATTTTTGAAAATTCATTGAAAAACTGTTAGATCTAGCATTTTGGTAACAAGTGCAGCCGGAGGGTGAACAAGCAGCCCATGTTAAACCGTACATTAAAATATGCTCGAAAATTTGAAAAAACTGATGGAATGCGGCTTTAGTGTTTTCGGTTTCAGTCGAATGCCTATAGCCAGTCATTTAGCGTCTGGGTAGACCTCGTCCCGGACTGCTATGCCTTTGGGTAGGATCGGGTAATGGGTGTCAGGTAATGGGTGCACCCTTGGAAGTTGGGACCTGTGTCCTGTAATTTAAATATTCCCCAAAACGAGGAACTATTTAAAAGCAAAGGCTTATAGTACAATACGAACACTTGTTGGTTCCACCTGAGTGTTGATCTTTTCCTTAAAAATAGGATCAATGCACAAATAATTTAACCGCATAGATTTATGTACTGTATGGTATATGATGCGGTTACTTGAAATCATTTTCATAGGTAAGCACTATAGCTGCATGTTGGGAATACAGGGATTGAGCAAAGTCAAGATCAATATAGCTGCATGTTTGATTTATTTAGCTGATCGAGAAAATAAAAAGAGGCCGCGAAAAATTTTATTCTTGGGAAGCCATGTTTGTATACACGGAGCTGGAGAAATTGTACTTACAAGATGTTTGAGGAAGGATATGCACGTAATGATGTGAGCTCTATTCTTTATGATGTTGCTGACTCAGAAAAGACAGAATTGCTAAATCACCATAGCGAAAAAGCATGCTTAATATTTTAGTTCAATTCCATTCGACACCGTTTGTTTAAAATCATGTCTGTCGCGGTAAGGTTTAGGGATTGGGAAGAGCATCAAGCTGATCACAAAGGTAATGCGAGCATTCCCGTAGGACAATTTAGTCTTTCGGTATGCGCCAGACAAAATAGTAAGCATATGCGGTATACCCGATTCTTTGCAAATTATTCAAACTTGACATTCATCCATATGGTTGAAAGGTGGCTTATTGGTTGACATTTAACTTGATAAATCAATGCGAAAGATTGGACGGATACCATAGTCAGAAAATGATCTTGGCAACGTTCAATGAACGTCATAATTTTTACGAAGTACAAAAAAGAAATACATCTTTTCATAGTCTACGAGATTCAGCAGCACGGCTATATTGTGTATACTAGTATCTGTGTGATCTTTTGAAAGGCAACTCTCGACTTTGTTGCTGGCTCTGCACGAACATTGAAGAAAGTTAATCAAAGTTAGTATTTTTGCAGGAAAAAAAGCCGTCAGCGGACAAGAAATCGGAAGTATTACCTGTAATCTAGTACAGATCTCAATAACTTCGTCAAGAGGGGCCCAGTCCCCGAAATTTCTTTCGATGAATTGGTAGGCAATTCCACTCCTTTCCTTGCCAACAATGAAGAGCCCACCTTTAATCTCTCCTTCACCCTTGAAATTTTGTTTCACTCCCATTGCTTTTGCACGCTTGTAATTTGCGATTGCTCGAGGATTAAAGAGAAATCCTGACATGAACTTATCCTTAAGAAGTTGTCGTCCTCCGAGAGCTTTGAAAAAACCCATGCCATTGTCGAAAAGTACGACACCACCCCAATACCGAGGCCAGAAATCTTGGACCTGAAGCCGTTTAGGTGTAGTCTTCATTTTTTATTTATTTATTTATTTATTTTATTATTATTATTATTATTATTTTTTTTTTTTTTGCATTGCGATGGAATGAATGAAAAAGGGAAAGGTTGAAGGTTAAAAAGAGAGGTACCTCGGCCTCGATGTGTTCGTGTATAACTGCAACTAATTGAATCCCGAGTGCATCAAATATGGGCTTTTTGGTGTAGAGTTGATGGGCTTCCGCTCTGCACATGATGCATCTGTTGGATATGAATACAAAGAACACAATTAGAAAGCACTGAATTGATCAATGTTTTAGAAATATGGATGAGCAAATAGTTTCCGATGGCAAAGATTGGCATAGTAAAGTTGAGGTTAACACTCAATATCATATTTTATTCTAGTTTCATTTAGCCGACCCCAAATTCTTGGGATTAAGGCTTGGTTGATGAAGATTATAAGGAGAAACATATAATGTTAAATGAGAAACATATAATGTTAACACATTTGTTCACATGGACATAGCCTCCAAAATTCCTCCCTACTGAGTACATGAGTCTCCTTTCATAGGATGCTTTAAAAGTCTATAATTCCCTTAATCGCAAGAGAACATTCAGAATTTAAAAAAAAAAAAAAAAACAGGATCGTTTGAGGAACGATAATTTATGCTGCTTTCTATTAAATTGAGTTAAACAAGTACCATAAGGAAAAGGAAAATTACCCGGGACGCCTGATACAGAGGATAACAGCTGGCTTTTCACGCCATAACTCGGAAGCCTTCATCGGAGGCGTCTTCATTTTCACCAAAGGGTCCATCCCGATTTTATACTCCGGAGCTAGTTTTTGAACGGAGATGCTCTCGATCGCAGAGTATGGTGCGACCTTTTCGCTTATTGTGGGAGCTTTTATGCAACCACATGCTCTGGGCTCGGCGGGCCCAGCGGCCACAATCCCCTTAAAAATATGCCCATCTTTAATAGTACTAAAATCAGCGATCGAGTTCATTCTTTGCATCTTTATTGAGTTATTCGATCTAAGCTCACTCCTGTTAATGATGTTGCTAGAAAGTGGGATGGCTCTTCTGTAAAGGGAGGATGAATCTGCTGAACATGAGATGGCTCTGTCCATGAAGCGGGCCACGTGGCCTCTTTTCATACCGAACTGAGCAGATAGATCTGAAGCACTCAGGCCAAGAATCTCGGGAAGGCATTTGCCTGCGGCCTCTAGCTTATCTCCATACTCCACAAGAGCACGATCGTGCAGGTACGACCTGATTTCCAATGCATCCTAAAGTTTCCACAAAAAACTTCTTTAGTTTTTATACCGTAGATTAAGGAAGTGTTTGCCTTTGCCCATGTCTTTTAACTTTCTAATTGCATTTAGTTGTGATTCTTGTGAACCCAAAAGCTATGTTTTTGGTTCTTAAATCAGAATAATGCAGGAAATGCTTTCGGCTGATCGATTCCAAAAACAGGTTCCAGAAGAACTGTTCTGGGAGCCAATCCACTTTCTAGCATCTTTGAGTTCTAGGACCAAAAACAACTTTTAGAAGCATAACTAAATGCATTCTTTGTTTCTGATCATTAATACCAAAATTTATGGTATCGATCCCTCACCAACCTTTATTGTAAAACATGAAATGTTTGATTATATTTATGAATTTAGATTAGGTTGAACATGGTCATTTTCTTGTACAAATTATTTTGGATACAACCATTTGAAAGGCTTGATCATCAAGAAGATGATAAAAGGTAAATGCTAATAGCTAAGCATACTAATATTTTAAAGACATCTAAAGAAGATGTTATAGTAAGAAAACCTTTTGTTGTTGGGTCATGTTCAGTGCATCCATGTCCTCCGAATTCATTATCTTTATAGTAGGTACTTCATCCCACCCTTCGTCCAACAGCTTTGGCAGCAATCTCTTAAGAACTCCATTCCCAACAAAATCCTCAACCGAAAAAGAAGCCATAGTGTTGTCTTGCAGAGATCGTCCAAAGTAAATGAACCTGTTCTCGTGAAATGTGTTCTCAGGTGACAAGTTGATAGTTGAAATTGCCGACTACCTAAATGTAAATAGAAGGTGTAGGTGGAGCATATCCCTGACCATGTCAATGTTGTGGCATTGTTCTCGTTGAAAAGTTCTGATAAATAATGGCCCTCAAAAATAATGTCGTATTGAAATGGAGATAGAAGAAACAGTCAAGTATTTGAAGACAATCACAAGGTGCCAAAATGGACAAAGAAATGAGATTTTACAGGAAGTATTTCAGTTTTGCTGCTCTAAATATTGTCTCTTTCGTCACTGATGACATTCGGAACTAGAAATCTATGTTATCTTACAGACTAGAAAATGCAGAAAAGGTATAATTCTCTGTGCCCGAAAAGGACTGCCAACTACTATACTGATGTTTTATTCATCTGAATGTGACTTTTACACTTGGACAAACTTTGTGATTGTGGAGACTGATAAAGGAGGGGAATATAAAAAAAAGCTGGCTTATGACTGTCCTCAAGACAATAAATTGGAATTTCTATGTTTGCTGTCCTATGAGTTGTTTTTGGAAATTATTTTATTTCTGCTGTTAGGTTTTAATAATTTCTATGTATGTACTTTGAAAAAAGTACTTTTTGTTTTCCATGATCTGGCAATTGACATCCAAAACCTCTGAAATTTGCTAATAACAATAGTCAACAGTAATTCAGTACAAGAAAAACATGTTCTTATGTGCTTTTTTAAACTAAACATTTAGCTGGGACTTTAAATCAAGTGAAACTCACAAAACATCTCTATTGACATATTTGCAAAAGCATAACAAGCTCCGAAATCACTCGACAGCTTTAAATGGTAAAGTTGGTAGAGAAGCTCGGCATCTTGTTCAAATTCATCAATATACTTTCTGCCATCTGCCTAGTACTCCTGTCCCCGTGATGGAAAGCGTTTACCAAAACTGCAGGTAGTAATCTATCTTGCGATATATCCGAAGCTGACCTGTCCCCACCTTTCATCAAGAACTGTTCAATCACCCAAAATGACTTTTTCGAAACACCCTCTTCTTTGTGCTCTCTCAACACATTTAGTACATGCTGAATGAGTTTTGCTTCACTCAATATAATTACACTCTTATCGACATCGACACTGTCGTCGAGCAAACTACATATAGCCGAAAGTGCGGCTTCAACTAATTCGACATTCTCATGGTCTAAACAAGCCAACAGCCTCTCAACTGCCTTTGCTTCAAGCAAACAAAAGGTGTCTTTTGAAGAACAGACCCCTCTGTGAACTGGGCATAGTGCTATCTTATTATGCTTTGATGACCTAACAGATCTACATGTTGGCAAGAAGAGCAACTTATTGGATTTGGGTTTTCTAACTGTTGGTAATTTTGACAGGCTTATGGACTGTGTTGAGAGATTCTCTAACCCAACAGCCGATAGCCTCTGAACTTCATCATTTGATGCTGTTGTAAGCAAATCTGTGAATACAGATGTGAGGTTGTAATTTCTTGCCAGGAGCAGTACCTGGCTGTCATAAAGCGTTTTCGTGAATCTGACTAGAATACCCACTAGGCCTTCGAAGTAAGCATTTAAATACCTACTTGTTCTCGAGCCGCTTCTTTGAACTAGGCTAATGGCTTGTAAAACAGTGGGGACTATGTTCGTGTTGATGAGAGCCAGGTTCAGCGTGAGATTTTGGTGAGGAAGCTTTGCAAGAAAATTTGCTCTAAGTGCGTGCTTCTCTGAGATTCGGCCTTTTTCGTTTGGCATTTCGATTAAGCTCTCGGGTATTTTTGTTCTGCATAATCTATCTGTCAAAGTGTGGCCCATGTAGGGGGACAGAGAGATGAGCAGTTTTAGCGTTGCAATTTGAAGTTCTTCGTACGGATTATTGATCAGTTCAATCAGGTCGAAGCTTGCTTCAGTTTCTTTGATCACCGAAACAACAATAGCCGATGATTGGGGGGTCTTTGTAAGGCATAGGAGGACTCTTATAAGGTTGATATTAAGTTCATCTGCGGTTGGGTTCTTTAGCGAACAAATGATTTCGTACGTTAACTGGTTCAAACTCATCGCGGGTCCTTCAAGTGACTCAATATTTACGCTAGACTCGAATATATTTGCCAGTATTGCAGCAGCTTCATTTTTTGAGTTCATCGGTTCGTCATGAATGGTCCGTGTAAAAATTTCTTCAACCATGATTTTAAGGATTCCAGCTTGAATAAGTAGTTCACTACTCGGGTGGTAAGAAGAGATTTGCTTCAGAGCTCGAAAAGCAGCTTTTCTTGAGAGAGAATTTCCATTGTGCACCATTTTGATCAGAGCAGGAGAAGCCCTCTCAGCCACTCGTATTTTGCAGTCATCTCCCTGTACGGTTTCGCCAAGGTAGCTTACCATCTCCATCTGCACCTCTTCCGTACCTGATTATCCATATGTTCCATTTTATATTAAGGAGAAAACTAGTTCTTTGCATACTGTTAAGCGTAATTTTTTTTATTGCAATTCATAAGAAACAACCTAAGCTAGTGATTTTTTTTAAGGCCCATAGGGTAGGGGGCTTATAGACTTTCTCATCATGATAAAACGATGAATAATGATACATTTACAGAAATTCATGTACAAAGACTATGTAAATACCAACATAATAGATCAACCACGGATTTAACTACATAGGTGTTTGAAAATGCATAATTCTAGGTATATGTATCATTTTCATTCAACGATTACGCGTTGTTTTCACAAAAAATGGCGCTTTCTCACGAAATAGTTTAAAATTCTGTAAAGGCAGTTTAGTTTGATCCGTATGATCTACTAGACTAAATCTACCTAAGAATTACTCAAAAATACTAATGGATTGCTTTGGGTCGGGTGATAGTGCTATTTTTGATACTAGAAGGAGAAGGCATTTTTTCTCAATTGTCTTCATGTAGGAATTATTGATTTCGTAAAACCCTAACTTTATAAACTGACGATAAGTTTCTTTACCAAACCATGTGTGTAAAAGTTAACTGCCACCGTGCATGTGTTTCGAAAACTGCAAGTTACCTGCAACAAGATGATTTAGAAGCGGGTCCAAGTACCCATTATCTGCCATCGACGTGACGTTCTCCGGAAAATACTCTAGGTTCCCTAAAATTTCTTCTGCTTTCTCGGCAGCAAATTTATCAGAGGATCTCTTGTACTTAATTGTTATAAGCATTAGGATCGCCCCATTAGTAGATCCAATTCTCTGGCACAGAGACTTGGATTTTGATAGCTCAAGCAAAAGTAGCAATGTTGTGTGCCTTATGGGTTCATGATTACTCGACAGCATCTTGATTATTATTGCCATATTAACTGTTGTTGCTACCATTTCCTGCATTTCCAACATAACAAATCTGAAATGTTTGTATGCACTCTTGATATACTTCGTTGGTAATTTGTTGTTCTCTTCATGAAAATAAGTGATCACTTCCACAATTATTGGTGGATTTGCATGTTCCAGTAGCATGCGCTTATAGCATTGGAATTATAAGTATAATTCGTTTGGCTGCAGTTTTTAACCAAATAAGTTAGCTTTATTTATGACTAAGAAAAAAGTTAGATGTATCCAGTTTAAAACTTCCAACTTAGTTAGGTCAAAACAACAAATAAGTTCAGCTTAAAAAACAAGCAACCAAATACTGTCCAACTTATAAGCAAAAAAATTAAAAATTGGAGCTTATAAACTGCAATCAAACAAGCCTCGTATATAGAAGTTTAAGCTAGATCTATCTAGCTTCTCTCTTACAAAAGCTTTTTTTCTTGAAGAGCTAAGACCAAACAAGCCTATTTGAGTTGAGTAAGGTTGAACTAACCTTGACCTCATCTTCATCCTCAACCAGTTGGAGCAATAATTCCAGTGTTGCACATCTCACATTCCTGTCTTTGTACTCCAATAACATGACGAGCAACGGCAATATTCCCATGCTGAGAACCTGTTCTTTGTTACTATGCTTTCCCAAACAAACACTGCCTAAATCTTCAAGTGCTTCAAATATCATACTATCTGTACCAGCCTCTGACAGAGTTGACATGGCAGCCTTAATCCTCGCCACTTCGTTTCGTTCTCTCCACTCCTCTATAGTCGCTTTTAAAGCCATATTGGTATTCAAGACTCTCTTCACAATCTTTTGTCCGGTTTTCGGGCAAAAAATATCATTTGGATTTTTGAATCTTTTGAACCACTCGGTTATTGCTACTTTTTCATAGGTCACACCACTTTCAATAGTGACGGGATCTACCATGATCGTTTTCGTTAAGGGGCAACAGAAAGTGTTGTATAGAGGCTCCATGTATTGTGATAACTGTGAGCTGTTACTCCCGTGGCTTCGCTCCTGCCTTCTACTGTTTCTGCTTCCAAAATTTTCAACTTGATAGGGATGTGTTACACCCGAGGACCAACTGTTTTCGGGTGTAACTTCAAAGTTGATGGAGTAGAGATCAGTTTCGAAAGGTTCGGGTTTTGTCTGTGCTACGCCATCATTGGAGAAAACAAGGGGCTCGGGTTCTTGTTCTTCCTCCTGCTGCTGTTGAGAACGGGTACCTTCAAAGTTCAAGCTTCTCATCTCTTTTGATAGAGCATGAACTGCGATATTTACATACTGTTGGTCTTCAAAAACTGATACTAACATTGAACTCAAGTCCTCCCCTATTTGCTTTACTACTTCTATGAGTTGTTTCAAGTAGCTTCTTGATTCGAAATACAGGACTTGTTTTGGGCCGTTTTGGAAATTTGAAACGAGCCCCTTGGCAAAGCTGATGTGTTTCTGCAGAGATAGGAAGCCATCTGTTATGTTCATGGAGTGATTCTCCGTTGTCTGCAACTCCATAACAACTGTTGAAACCCGGTAAAAGTAGCTTCCGATTTCGACAAAGTAGTCGTTTTCTACTTCTATGCTTGCCAGTTTTGTTGTGATCTCTGAGATAGAACCCAACAGAGATGCAGCTGCACTTGTGATTTGGGTCTTATCTTCCCTGACCTGGATGAATTAAGAAGATATTATTATGAGTAGGAAAATGATTAATATCAATCATGTAACAAAACTGATAAAAAAAACCCATGGTTGGATGTCGTGCATTAACCGAGTTTTTTTACGCCTACGTATGATTTTCTGTATGTAGATCATCATGCTTATAAGCATTTACTGGATCGGAGTGTTCAAAAGTTCTAGGGCTAGGACAAAGCCACATCATTACACTTGACGATGTGGCACCGTACAACATCAGATGTTTGAACATCCAGAATGGTTACTCGAACTCTTCCAGGAAAAAATCTATTTGGCATTTATATGACTCGAAGTGCAGAAAAAAAGAGTCCGGAGTTGTAATCTGATGATTTGATTCCCTCTACTTCCAATAGAAAATCACCTTTAGAGAACTTAAAATCATGCATCTGTGTGCTGAAATTGAACTTAAAATCGCACATCATACCAACCGAATCCCAAAGAACCAAATTCTCTGTATTTTTTTTTTTTTTGTTTCTGAATTCAGAAACAAAACTAATTTGAATGATGCTAAATCATCTGTGCTTTGACTGATGCATATACTCATTTCTCATGAATAAAGCTAGATTAAGATATGATAAAGGAATATAATTATGAGAACACTCTTTTCTGATGAGCTGATATTACCCAATTCTGAAAACATATGAAATCAGGTACATGTTCAAGGCAAAAGCAAAATCAGAAAACATACGAAACCGATACATACCGGCATCCAATCGGAGCCGTTGCTAGACATGATTGTCCCCTGTATGAATCCAAGCTTGCAAAATTTTGTTGTGGTAACTTTTGGGACAAGAGCAAAAGACCTTTTAAGGTTTGTTCATATGAAGACACTATTAGTTTGTTTGTTTATTTTTGTTTTGTATTTTTTGTTGAAATTGATGGATACTGATGGAATTTGTTTCTCGGGGCCAAAACTTTGAAGATTTGGCAACAAGTGGACTTGGTCACCGTCATTTGGTTGGCCTAACGTTTCTTTCATTTACATATTTCCTTTTTATATATTGATTAATTAATTAATTAATATTATCTACCCTGTGAAGGTAACGCAGACAAGAAAATCTATTGGGGTTGACTTTCTAACCCTTTATATATGAACAATTATTGATTTTAATTATAAGTAAATATATTTTAGGAAAAAAAGTTTTTAAGGGGACGAATCTTGTATAATCCATAGGTAGATTACATCCGTAGATCATACCAATTAGAATTTAACATTTGTACAGAAGATGAAAAATAGTGGGGGGATTGAGAACCTTTTGGATGTAATTTATATGGTTAAGCTGTCTTGTAAAATTCTTATCTGTTTTACCGTTACAAGTATATATATATATATAACATATGTATGAAAGCAATGCAACAACCAACCAACACAAGCACACATGTGTAGATATATAGATGATTGCAAGACATCATGAGAGGGACTGCAAGCAGTCATTTTAGTTTAATCAACTGTTTTTTTTTCCCCAATTAATTACGTTTTTTACAAAACTTAAATTAATCGAACACTGAAAAAGACTGTAACAAGTGTCTCATTAAGCATTTAATTCGAAGTTCTGCGGAAGAATTATTTGGAAGATGGTTAATTCTTTTTAGGGAGGATGGGTTTATCCTTTCCCTTCCTTTCGTCAATCGTTCCAGTTTATATAGCAACCCTTTCCTATTTCGTACTTACATCTTAGTATTGTGTTGTATTTTTGGGTAATCAAATCGAGCTGGGAAAAAAAATACACGACGACTTGGAGAGACGGTAAGACACGCTAGACTATAATATCGACATTATATCTATTGGTTGCATATTCGTTCATGAAAATCCAGGAGAGGTACTCCAAGTGGTCATTTTACTGGGATGAACTTGATTTGCAGAATGATTATTTATTATCAAATTGATCAGTTCCATTTTATTGGATCTACATTAATTTTTAAGTCCCATACGGGAACGTGGATTGTATTGGAAACCATATAAATTATGATGGTTTCGATTGATTTGAAATCTAGGTTAATTTATTAGCTATGATTTACATACAAATAAATATGTATAAGATTGTACAAATACTTGTATAGAAACATCTAATTCGTTAATTTTTTTTTTCTATACAAAAGTTGTTCACGAGTTATTCTTTGTAGAGAGAGATAATTGATCATATCCTTGAATCGTTTTCCTACTTGCTATTGGTTCTATTGCCTTTCATAGGTTGATATTGACAGAATTAGACTATTGGTAATATTTTTATATTTCTAATTTTCTAATTGTACATGTTATATTTCAAAATCCAAAATCAAATGAACAATTTTGTTTGCATTGAAACTGTCTTTTTTTTTTTCTTTTTTAAAAAAGTCTAGGGGCATATATACTCCAGATACAACTAAGTTCAATACACAAATACTAAGTTCGTGAGAAGCTAAACAGGATTAGCCTAAACATTACAAGTACATAATCATTTAAATAAAAAATGCTAGGCTAGAGCAAAACAAAATACTCTTAGCCAAATCAACACAATCGAACCCCTCAATAGAACATATACACAAGCTACCGCTAATGGTCTTGACTAACCAATTAAGAATAATAGTCCGTCTTAATCTAACACCTACTACTCTGACACCCATTCAGAATTACGGTAGGCCATATTAAAATATTGGTAGGTTTAGGAAAAGTTGGCCAATGTCAATAGAATAGGCCACTATACGGAAATGACGATTTAAAGGCTAGATTAAAATTACTAATAGATTTCGAGTCGTAAGAGTGGGCCAACGTATTGACAAATAGCGACATATGGACAATATTAAAATATTAGTAGATTTCAGGGGAAGTTGGGTCAATGTCGATAGAGTAGGCCACTACACAGAAAGGTCAATTTAAATGCTAGATTAAAATTACTGGTAGGTTTCGAGTTGTAAGAGTGGGCCAACGTGTAGACGAGTGGTGACCTATTTGCCAGATTAAATTACTGATAGGTTTCAGAGGAAGTTGGGCAAATGCTGATAGAGTAGGCTATTACACGGAAAGGACGATCTAGAGGCTAGAATAAAATTATTTGTAGATTTCGAGGGCTATGATATCGGGTTAGTGTCGATAGGATAGCACAACATGGACGTCGGTAATGGAAGCATGATGGAATGTTGAGATTCATGTACAAGTGGGTAAGTGTAGTATGGGATGCACCTATCCCATATTTGTTAAGTATGGAATTAACATTGTACAAGTGTGATATAAGTGAAGTATGGCATGCATTTATCCCACATCGAGCAAATATAGGTCTTAACCATGAGATATAATCACTTGGGCATCTTACCCTTGCAAGTAATTGATTTTTAAATGTAAATTCTACCTATATATGTAAGTTACGTCATTAAACTCTCAACCATTTCCAAGTAGGGATGATGTTATCAAATAACAAGTTTAGTTTTAGGACCTGTCATCAAAATGTGCCATGTACTCTTCAATTTTTTTATTACAAAGTCTCATTTAAAAGGGCTTTTATGATAATAGCAAAAAGGAAATTCTTTATCTAATTACAAACATTCCGAAATTCACAATGCTATGGTAAATTTGGAATAATGCAGCTAGCATAGCTAGGGACAAAGTTCCATCATTTCAACTGCTAAAGGTACCTTAGCATTATTTTTTGGAAGATACCATTTACAGCTCTATTCCTAGAAATAAAAAAGATTATTAATTATTTGTAGGCCATGTTCATATGGGTCCTCATTTTTGGAAGAAAACCATAAGAATTGTGCCACAATGAGTCCGTGAAACATAAATTCATAAAAATCATAATTATAAATTTATATTTTCGTACCTCTCATGATGAAAGAAAGAGAATGAAAACTTTTTTAAAAACACCTCGAATTTTGGTAAAATTGCATTTTTAATTTGGATAGTCCTTTCCCTTATATTTAGTTCCTAGTTTCTCAAAATCAAATATCCTATTGGTTTTGAGTTTTATTCAGAGTTTTAAAAACTCAAGGTTACAAAAATATGAATATTAATATATCGGCTCACGCCCACATGTATAAGCATTATAAGCTCTTGGTGCAGAAGAAGGAATTTTACTATTCGTGGAAACAATGCAAACTCACGTATTTTTCTGTGTTCAGTTTCATTAGTAATTAATAGTACCTGTTAACAAAACATAATTATATAAAAAGTAATAGTAAACCAGTTAACATAACGTAAGTACATTAAAAAAATTATACATTAGATGGGGCATCGAAATTGATTCTGATTCCAGTGAAATTATTTTTTAATCATACGCATCTCCCTGCCACAATTTTTATTTCAGATTTCGTCCCCTAGTTTACTAAACCACCTGCTTAGATTTTTTATTCTGCCTTTTGAGTGTGATGAAGTAATTGTTGTACTGTACTAGTCTGGCGTTTAAATTTTCGTTTCTCCCTATAATAGTGGGAGAATTGCGAAAATAAAACTCATAGTTACACATATTGCAAAAATAAGATAATTTTAATAATTATTACAAAAATAGAAGCTTTCCATGCCAAGTACCAATATGCCCCTCAATAGTCTTATCCCCTCTTTCTGCCCCAACCGCCCACTCCCAGTAAGCAAGAATACAGGCTCTCTCTCTCTCCCTCTCTCCTTCCCCCCTCACACATAATTCTCTCTCTCTATCTTTTGCAAATTATGATGATTCGGATTTATATGTTTTTTCCCCTCTCTCTTTTAACACCATAAAATCTCTAAAATCAAATTAATATTAATTATGTAGATTAGTATTGTATTTTAAATTATATAGAATTAATTATGCAAGATTAATAATGTGATAATTAAGTTTCTCTGCAACTCTTTTTTACAGTCATGCTTAAATAATATAAGATTAATGTGGACATTAAATTATGTAAAATTAATTATTTGTCCTATATTCTATCAATATGATGATTAGGAAATCTAATTTGTCATTTTTTGTTACAGTGCGCCACATATTTGGCTATATATTTGGCTATATTTTGCATTTAGATATTTGTCGTAATTAGTCTTAGTTTCATTAACGTTTGTCACAATTCATCATATTTGATGAACTACAAAAAAATATAATGAATAGTAACAAACTGTGATGAATATCGAATAATTGTGACAAATTAAAGAAAAGAAGTTCAACTAAGAAAAAAATCAATTATTATATTTTTTAATCAAAACTTTAAAGAAGAGGAAAATGATGTAAATTTATTTGCTTTTGGTGTGAGTTGCAATATCTATTTTCTTTCTAATAATTTCTTGAAAATAAGAAAGATTTGTTAGACAAAGTAATTTAACAGTATTTGAAAGGCCTTTAATTTTTCAAATATATATAAAAAAATGTCTATCAAATAATTTTGATAGTAATACTTTGTTCAAATCACTTTATAAATACTTTTTTCACTTATTATTTTAGATAATCATAAATGTATTGTGTAACGGCCCGCCTCTAAAATCACACATCATATTATAAATAAACATAAACTATAAAAAAATGTCTGATAGAACTGGTTATGTAATCCAACATACATCTCAAAATTTTGACCTTGTTATTATGTTTTCGTGGTCATACATCAAATCCATAGTGAAACAAGATAATAAGCTATATTTGTTTGATAAGTCTAGGAAAGCTAATCATAAATAAACCCTCGGTGACCTCAAGTGAACTTCGACTACTCTAATTTTGGCATCCCTGACTTCTAGCATTCGAATTTGCTTGGCGTTTTCATGCAAAACAAATAGGAAAAAAAAGAGCTAAGTAAGCACGAGTCAGAATGAGCCAATAAAATCATCAAAACAACAGTATAGGAGAATCGACAATAAATGACGAATAAGACATAAATAAAGCGTTATATAAATAATGGTAAATCAACATTTGTCAGTAGGAATCCTCCACAACTTCTCTAGCCACATCAGATCGTATG
>MKEJ01042906.1:0-12708 GCA_001753735.1 Embelia ribes | reverse complement strand
TTTTATATGCTAGATTCTGTTTTTACAGCACCGTTGTACTAATTTTATTAGTGTTAGACAATCTACTTCCGAAAGCATGATGGTAACTCATTGAGTTTTGCACTGAACGAACATCCAAAATAGATATTGTTGATAACTTTTAAATATCTCAAAAGAGAATGTGCAACAATTATTTGTGAACTATCAAATAGTTTCCTTAATAAATGATTTTTTTTTTTAATAAAATGTGAAGTATATGTAATGACATTATGTCATATGATTATATATTTAAGTAAAACAACTTTGTATTAGATTTTTTTTCTTTTATTAAGATTTTGTACAAGTACTTTTAAGTTGTGTATTGAATCAATTGCTGTATTATTATCTTAGACGGTTGTAAAAATTATACGCAAGTTGAAGGGAAAAATTAGTTCAGCTATAATGACTTGGATCTTGTACATCTGTTTGTGGATGAAATACAAGCATTATAATGGCATCTTTACTACTGTAGTCAACTATAGGATGCACACATATCTTCATTCATATAGATTACAACACTCTTTTGAATATTTCTTTATAAGTTATACGGTCTAATACTGCTGTAGACGTTAGTACGTCATATCGCAAATCTTGTTCAGTCCTTCTATTCGAATGTGCTAAATCATGCATGTGGGGAATCATATAGTGTAGTTGTCGCATTGGCTAACGACGCAAATTTAGTGTCTAATGATTTTGCATACGTTTCTGCACTTGACTTTTTGAATGATGTTGTATGTAATGAAGGTAGGAAAGTCTTGGCATTGTATCCCGTAACCCAATAATCTTAACAAAGTTAAGTTTCATTTTCTTATTTTCTTTGTTAAAAAAAAAAAAACAAACTATAAACAGCACCAATTATATTATTTTTCCCTAGACTTGGACCAAATCTGTCTTGTTCTCAATATAGAGGATTTTCCAAAGATAATTTTCTTAGAAAAAATATTTTCAAAAACTATTTTTATGATGTTTTATTTTTATTTTTTGATAGTATACATACACGCTATTATCATGTCTGTATATGTTTTTCTGGTACGTTCCATCAATTTGAACATTGTAAAAAACATTCTGAGTAAAACATATTAACAAATAGTTTAATTGAAATAATTTACAGTTACTAAATAGGGTTAAATCATCTCATTCTCATTTATGAGATGAATGAATCAACTTATCTTGATTCCTAAGATTAAATACTGGTAGATTTTTAGGGCAATAGGATTAAATAGAGTTAAATCATCTCATTCTGAGTTATGAGAGGAATTAATCATCATATTTTGATTCCTAAGATTAAATAGTGATAAATTTTTAGGGCAATATAGGGTAAAGGCCTAATCTATTGCAAAGATACTTCATATAGTTGAATAGAAAGATACATTTTTTAGACAACTTCTAGGCTCTTTTTCAAAAATAATTTCACGAACAGGGTACGCGATATTACTTAAATTAATTTACACAATTTAAAAGTAATCCACATAGTTGAATAGAAAGTACATATTTTATTTAACTTCTTAGGGTTTTTGTACATAACATACAAATTTAGGATACTAATGTTTCGATAAAAAAAAAAGACATAAATACTGTTGAAAAAAAAAAAGGACGGGAAATATATGAATTGCGTATTAATTGAATGAATAAAACTGTATAATGTGAGATCTATTTATAAGCAAACGTAATAGCATAAAAATGTAATAATATATTCTAATAATTACAATATATATTGATTGATATCCTAGAGATATTAATATGTTAATATCTCAATCATAATAACATCCCCTCAAACTCAAGGTGGTAAAGATGATGCCAAATTGAGTTTGTGAACCAAATCTCTGGGATGATCAGGTGGAAATGATTTGGTAAATATGTAGGCAAACTGATCAACAATAGGTACGTAACATAGATACAGAACTCCAGCCTGTAGATGATGGCGAATGAAGAAACAATCAGTCTCAATGTCCCTAATTTTATCTCTTAGAATATAATTATGAGCAACCTGAATTGCATTTTGGATATCACAATATAAGGGGATGTTGGAAAATTGTGGAGCCCCTATAACTGCAAGAAGTTGCCTAAGCCATAACAATTTAGCAATGGTATCACCAAGAGCTTGAAATTCAGTCTTGGTAGTGGACCTTACAACAAAAGTCTGATTTTTACTGTGCCAAGAGATCAATGAATAAACAAGAAGGAAACAAGAACCAGTAGTAGATCGACGATCTGTAGGATCACCCGCCAAATCAGAATCAGAGTATGCACATGGCTCTAAAGAAGACTTAGAGGAGAAATGGAAACCATGGTACACAGTTCCCTTGATGTATCTTAAAATCCAAAGAACAATAACATAATGAGTGGAGCGAGGCTGATGCATGAATTGACAAATAATGTGAACAACATAGGCAATATCAGGTTAAGTGACGGTAAGATATACAAGGTCTGCCACTAACTGGAGATAAAGAGTAGCGTTATCTAGAGGCTTTGCAAAAGTTGTTAAACTTTGAAAAAGAGAATGGTGATCACAAATCAAACAACCATGTGTACAAGGGGAAAATATAGACAAATGTCAATAATTAGTAAAGAAGCAGGAGGGATGCACTTGTATATAAATTATTAACGATAGTTAAGATCAAAGATAATAGTACCAATCTTTGATGTATCAAAAAGTTAAGTTGTTCTCACTTACCCAACATAAGTTGAGGTAATGTTAATCAACATTTCTTCAACAAAACCTTTCAATGACAACTCCCATAAAGCTGAGAGTTAGAAAGCCCAAAATAACACATCTAAATTGACCTGCATCTAACCAGATAAGAATTTATTCTCGAATGCCAATTAAAAAAGTTCAATATACATTAACAATTTAAACCTCAAATAAAATAGACATTTATTATTCACAAAAGTAAGATGAGATGATTACTGAATTGGTAAGATGATCTCATTAACATCTTTTGTTATTCTCTACAAAAATTGAATTGATAGAGAATTAATTCAAAATAATGCAATAAACCGTGCAAGTATCTACTGTTGAGAACATTAGACAAAACAAGAAAAAATGAGAAGAATAAAAAAAAAAAATACACTTGAGAACTGACGATTCAAATTAAAACTTATAGTATACACCTCCTTAACACCATAAATTGCTCTTGTCCAATCCCCACCACATGTTAAAGCTTCAATAGTTTTTATTACCAAATTTGCACGATATGGGTATATGAACAACCTCCTGAGCTAAAGGCAACTTCTGAAGTAATGGTTGTGATGGGAATAAATAAAACATTAACAACCATCTTCGATAGTATGTGAAATTTAAGATTATTCAAATACCACCAACCAATAACATTAAACTCAGTATCACACAAGTAAACTCCTCCTTCTAAGTAAATATATAAATCCGACCTCAACGGTTGGGAAATTTTCCAATTTTCTTATGAAAATATTAAATTCAGCCTGTCATTTTGCTTTGAACTTTGGTATACTCGCACTATCAATCTCACTTAGTACTGCCCCTTCAAAATATAAGGAAACTATCTGTTCAAACTTACTAAATGATGTATATTCAAGAACATATTCATTATGCATTCCTCTAAAGCATCACGAACCATCTTTAAGTTCCCCTCACTTTCGGGATAAATCTTCAGAAAGCAAAACTATTACAACCAGGGGGTTGTTATCCGCACTAATGGGTACTTATTCTTAATAGTTACCCTATTCAGCCTCCTTTAATCAATACATATACACAAGGATCTGTCATTTTTCTATACAAACAATGCAGGCGTACCCCACGGTGATGTATTAGGACGGGTAAATCCATTTGCCTTCAAATCCCCCAACTACGCATGTTGCTCCCTCAACGCCGTTGGAGCCATACGGTATAGCGCTATCAAGATTAGCTCGGTCCCCGACACTAAATCAATCTTAAACTCCACCTCTCGATGTAGAGGAAGCCCACTCAAATCATCTGAAAATATATCCGGGAACTCACAAACAATTGGTGGCAACTCAGGTCTGGTAGTATTCTCTATCTTTCTGCATACGCTAGCTAGCAAACATCCCAAACTACTCAACTCATGGCCCTGCCAAAAAGGAGGCTCTAATCATTCGCCCACAAAGTGAATGAGTACCTTTGATCCAGTCAGCGAAACCAACTTGACCCTTATGCGGTTACAATTGGTAACAACCCAATATCAGGACAGCTATTCCATGCCCATCATCATATCAAACTCTGTCTATCTAACACTGTCAGGTCCCCTGTAAATACATGATCATTAATACACACCTCACAGTCCCTGCAAATCAATATAGGTGTATCTTGGATCCCTAACAGAGTCCCAATATACAATTACTATTATTGAATATAAGCTGTAAACCTAAATATCGCACAAAAGTACTAGAAATAAAAAAATGAGATGCCCCAATATTAAAAAGTACTCATACCTAACATGCGGAAACAAGTATAATACCTTTCTTGTCTCTATTGTCATCTTAGGCAGTGTATAAACTCGGGCATACGTCATCTATGGCCCCTGTTCAGAATTCGTCGCTCTGTCCGCTCATCGGCCTTATTGTGGTCCTAACGGCACTGTGTTGGCCGGAGTGTCCAGGTGTCTCGCAAGAACCTCTGCCCTCAGTATATCTTCCATATCGGGAGGCATATGTAACATACAGTTATACTTTTGATGGCCCTATCATCGGGATTGATAACACTGTATCCTTTGACAATATCATAAAATGTTTCCTGGCATGACAAGTAAAGTAGGTGAAACTGGTTTGTCCCTCATATGCTTGGTTCGCTCATCTTTGTGCCAGCTGCGACTACGACGGGTCAACATCTCTGTCACCCCTATCTTCTCGATCATCACCATCGTCTTTGTCTATCTTTCGATCCTGATCCCTGACGTCCCTAAGCAAATCTCAGCCTCGATCCCGCCTACCCCTGTCTCCACCTCAATCTCGGTAATGTCCTCGATTTCCCCCAGTCTTCGAAGACTTACCCCAGTAGTCTTTCGAATTACCTCATTGGAGACCTCACAAATCTCGATCCTGACAGCAACTTCGTATCTCAATTCGTCTCCACACTATGTCTACCACCTGCGTAGAGAGTTGTATCACACTCTCATAACCCTCATGCTCATGCGCCACCATATAAGACACCAAAGATGGTCGTAATCCCTGATAAACCATTGCACCCTCCGTGCCTTTGTATATACAAGATCCGACGCATATTATGCTAAACTAGTGAACCTATTGGCATACTATTGCACATAATCAATCCTATGTACCACAGTCATAAACTCATAATGTCGTCGATCAAGATGAGTATCTGGGATAAACTGACGATAAAACTCATCTCAAAACTATGCCTATGAAATCTGTTGTATCCCAAATATAACTTTGTGGCCACGAACCAATCTGCCTCCTCATCCCATTGAAAGTGCGAAGCTGATGCCACCCAAACTGAATCATCATAAATATTGAGCCCCTCAAATAGGTGCTCAAGACTAGTTATCCACTGTTTTGTGATCGCAACATCACTTCATGATAAAATGGCACCTACAAACCAATCAAGTTGTTCGTCATGAGTGTTGTATGGGCTAAAGATCTTTATTCTTCCATAATCTCCGCATAATCTCCCAGGTCATAGCAACAATTACTCACATATGGTCCGGCTAACATACCTCACCCATTTTGGGTGTTTTTTTGGGCTCTCAGTTGAGCCTCGTCTTTCGATACATCTTCTGCCGGCATAAGACACCAAAGATGGTTGCAATCCCTGATAAACCATTGCACCCTCCATGCCTTTTTATGTACAAGATCCTACGCATATTGTGCTAAACTAGTGAGCCTACTGGCATACTATTGCATATAATCAATCCCATGTACCACAGCCATAAACTTATAATGTCGTCGATCAAGATGAGTATCCAGGATAAACTAACGATAAAACTCGTCTCAAAACTATGCCTATGAAATCTGTTGTATCCCAAATATAGCTTTGTGGCCACGAACCAATCTGCCTCCTCATCCCATTAAAAGTGCGAAGCTGATGCCACCCAAACCGAATCATCATAAATATTAAACCTCTCAAATAGGTGCTCAAGACTGGTTATCCACTATTTTGTGATTGCAATATCACTTCATGATAAAATGGCACCTACAAACTAATCAAGTTGCTCGTCATGAGCGTTGTATGGGCTAAAGATCTATATTCTCCCATAATCTCCGCATAATCTCCCAGGCCACAGCAACAACTACTCACATATGGTCCGGCTAACATACCTCACCCATTTTGGGTGTTTTCTTGGGCTCTCAGCTGAGCCTCATCTCTCGGTACATCTTCTGTCGGCTGGCCGTGTACCAGTTTCTCTGGTGCCTATATCATATATATATATATATATATATCATCCTCTCCACTAAGATCCAACCGGTCTTCACTCTTGGAACCCCAAATCATATTATCGCCTACCGGCGGTACTCGTGCATCCCTCATGGATGCAGCTTGATCAAACTCGAGCCCTTCTCGCTTGCCCGGGGTAACCCTATCAGTGGAACGCTCTTTAGCCCTTGAACCCTCTGGTCAGTCATATACTATCTCATTAATGATGCCGGTATGCTCTACTGGCCTCCCCGGCATTGTTGTATCCTACACCAACACAAAACAAGGCTCACATTTGTCAGCAGGTTAAGCACTCAGTTAGCCAAACACATAACAATGATACTCTACAAACAATACAATCCAAGCCCTCGGTCATCAAAATCCCAAAACTTCCTAGTGTCAAAATCCCCAGAAATACGCAAAAATTTATTGAAAAGTCAGTTAACATCCTAACACTGGGGAGTTTTGTCTAGGCGCTCCTATTTGTTGCTCAACATCATACACAATGAATCACTGGTTTTTTTTATCAAAACCCATTTTACTTTCCCAATAAAATCATGTTCTCAATAACCGAATTGCAATACATAACTAACAAACACCCAATAGATAATCACATTCATCTACTATACATCAATATACATAATGAATGTCCTCACTTACTACCTCCTACCAGCTTCCGATTCAATATTCTACGTGTATGAACCTATCCTCGTCAGGTATCCAGGGTTGCCGCAACTCGGTTAGCTCTAATACTAAACTGTAACACTCTCGAACCAACTCACTCGTTATACTAATTTTTAAATCATTTTCAAGCCATTTTTTTTTAATTCAAAACCCGGAATACAAGAAGTAAACTCGACGATCCTACTGATAATAATACTAACTACAATAACTACCATCCCTCATGCTCTACTTCATATATGCATTTATCTAAACAAAGGATAACCTTACGACACAAATGCCTAAATGATATATATAGATAAACAAAATTTGGGCATTGTCTCCCTATAAATACAAACATAGATAGTCTAGTATATCTGTCTAGACTACATAACAACCTCCAATATAGTACAAAGTATAGATACCATCTAACAATAAATAATACATCCACCATAGTCCACAAAACACATAGCCACATATACAATGTCCAGCAGCACAAAATAGTACAACTGTCTTATGTAAAAATAAATATATACCAATGGCTGCTTGGTTCTGAAACTCCAAATATGGAAACAAATAAAAAAATGGCTCACGCCTCCTTAACTCTGCCCTAGTCACCTCGTCACTCCGGATCCTCTGTCGAGTTCACATACACATACATGAACAACATCAAACGAGTCAAACATTAATATGCTATGAATATCAATACACCAATATACAAATGTGCTCAGTGTAAAAGTTATAAGTAGAGCCCCCCATCCCCAACACCCACAAGATAAACAATAAGATATGCGATAAATCATTTACACGAGCCATTACTCAAAGGAAATCTAACGTCTAATCATCAAACAAAGTGTATCGGCCAAAATGGCAGGGGAATGGTACAAGTCTAAGTATACACATAAAAACCAAATATAGCCTATTGCTTAAAGTACTATGCAAGATGTAGCCACATGCTTAAGTAATATTCACAAACCGGTGAACACAGTCCAGAGCAAAACTTTCATCCTGGGAACATCTCAACTGAGGAACACCACACTCATCCTGGAAATCCTCCTATCCGGGACCCGAGGAACCTCAATAACCCCCACACAACCTGCAAAAAAATGATATGATAATATACGTGGTCCATGTATCACATGACACTAATCAAAATATCAGATTCTCATAATATCTCTACACAGGTACTATACAAATAGCTACCTCGGAAACAACTAAAATACTGTCCATAAAATATACAAATATTCGTAAGATAAGAGTGTTTGACTCATACCTCATCCTCAAGTACGATAACCACGGAAAATATGTGTACTTTTCTCTACGTATCCTTAACTCGCGGATGACCCTATGTTTAATTAACGCGTTATAATGCTCATGAATATCCCAAATATATATCAAAAATACTCTTTACTCATCTTAAATGTTCTGAAAAATAGTCAACCCAAATATAGCTTTACGTAGAAAATTGTTTCTTTTCCCCAAAACGCTATTTTCATTTCCACTAAAAATCCCCAAAATTTGTACTTTACTAAATCTTCATTTGCTTACATATTTTCCCGGGGCTAGTATTAGTTCTCAACATAGTAGCTCAAAATGTTTTTCTTCTTAAAAATATATCTAAAAATCCAATAATTACAATAATATCACCCAAAATAAAATTCATACCTCTTCCCAAAAATCATAATTTCCAGCTTGTAATTTATTTCCAGAAAAAAAAATATATATAATATTAAATCAACTTTTTAAGTTCCAAAAATTAGTAAAAATACCCAAACATAATAATAGATATACTAGAAGTACATGCATGTCTAAAATTACATTTTGTTTCCAAAATTTAGAAATTCCTAAATCTGGAAGTTTTGCAAAATTCCAGAAAATATATTTTCACAACAAAAATTTATTTAATATGCTAAAATTATCAAAGTTATCTAAAAAATTATACAAAAACTAAAAATACAACATGCATGTTAAAACTCATATTTTCCTTTCACAAACTGAATTTCTAGAATCTGGGAATTTTATAAAAAACAGAAAAATATATTTCCTTTTACCAAAAATCATTTTAATGCTCTAAAAATATTAAATTCATCTAACAAATTATACAAAAATTATAAATGCCACATGCATGGCCTCAGCACAATTATCCCCATAATTTCTGAAATTTGCAGACATGGGAAAAAATTTCTAAATTTCGAA
Source organism: Embelia ribes (assembly GCA_001753735.1). Classification (NCBI taxonomy): domain Eukaryota; kingdom Viridiplantae; phylum Streptophyta; class Magnoliopsida; order Ericales; family Primulaceae; genus Embelia; species Embelia ribes. The sequence goes on along the minus strand of MKEJ01042906.1, from coordinate 3,470 downwards.
ATTCCATTATTTATTAAAAAAAATCAAAATTTAAACCGAAAATATCCAAAAATTCACAAAAAATAATTCTAAAAATCAGAAAAATATAGGAGTACTACTTTCACCAAAGTATCCTTATTATTTATATTTATCCCCAGAAAATTTAAACTTCCCTGTCAAATTCAAAAATTTGCTGGAAAATCGTCCCAAGGCCTCAAATTCAATGCAAAATCATGTGTAAAAGCTTTGTAAAATCATGCATGATAATGGATTTAAATTACATGGTTCAAATAAGTGTTTCACGAAAATATACGTCAAATGCTTAGAAAAGTGTCACGAGGTATTCCCGAGCCTCGTACAAGCATGCACTGGCTTCATTTTAGCCGAAAACAAGCCCCCCGAGCTCACTCTCTCTCTCTATTTCCTCTTATTCTCCTTGCATTAGTGTGTGTATATATGAACGTATGTATATATATGTATAAAAGTTTTTAAAAAAAAAAATGGAAGTGCTGTTGAACAACTCAAATCCATTAATTTTGCTGATCTTTGAAATTTATATTTAATATTATATTATTATTAAAATTAGAGGCAATATCCACTAATTAATATACTTGGTTATATGCATACCAATATCCAAAATAATAACCCCCCGGGTTGTTATATTTTCCCCCCTTTAAAAATTTGTCCTTGGAAATTGTTATTTACCTAATTATGTCGTAAATAGCCTTGGATAACGTGTTCTCATTTTTGTCTCTCATTCCCAAGTTTTTTCTTCAATCTTGTGTCTACTCCCTAACACGTACCAACGGGATCATTTTCCCGCGTAATACCTTCTTATGTCGCATCAATATTCGCACGGGTCGTACCTCGTACGACACATCTTCTTCGACAGTCACGTCAGGGAATCTCAATATATGTGACGGATCAGGCTGGTATTTCTTCAACATCGATACATGAAATACTGGATGTATATTCACCAAATGCGGTGGTAATAGTAGTTGATAAGCCATTTATCCAATACAGTCAAGGATTTCAAATGGTTCTATAAACCTCAGAGTCATCTTCCCTCCATTCCCGAAGCGGATTAAACCTTTTTACGGGGATATCTTCAGAAACATGTAATCCCTAACCTCAAATGATAGCAGTCTATATCTCCGATCTGCATAACTCTTTTGTCTACTCTTTACTATTTCCTGTCTTTCCCTAATTGTCTTGACCTTTTTGGTGCTCTATTGTACAATATTTGGCCTGATTAGGGTGCCACCTCATAATCTATCCAATATTTCGACCATCTGCACAATTGTCTGTACAAGGTTTTATATGGTGCCATTCCAATACTTGAGTGATAATTGCTGTTATAGGTGAACTTGACTAATGGTAAGTGCTCATCCTAGCTTCCACCAAAATGTATCACGCATGCATGTAACATGTCCTCTAATATCTGTATCGTGTGCTCAAACTATCTATCCATCTTCGGATGGTATGCCATACTCATTGCTAAACGTGTCCCCATAGGCCGCTGTAAGCCTTCATATAACTTCAACATAAATATTGGATCCCTATCCGATACAAATGATAATGGTGCTTCCTGCAACTGTACAATCTCGTCCATATAAATCCGGGCTAATTTCTCTATTCCGTCTAATCAATTTACAGCCAAAAAGTGTGCGGACTTCTTAAGTAGGTCTACAATCACCCATATCATATCCTTATTTCTTCGCGAGGCTGGTAATCCCTCTATACAATCTATCTCAATGTGCTCACATTTCCATTATAGTACTCTAACGGCTGCAACATCCTTATTGAATGTTGGTGCTCAGCACTTGCTGTTATGTCATATACTTGCTGATGAATATTGCAATGTCGAGTCGTATACCCGGCCACCAGAACTGTCAGCTAAAATTGAGGCAAATCTTATCCCCTCTAGTATGTACAACAAATTGCAATCCAAATACTTCTCAAAGTACCTCGTCTCTAACTGTTCTTGGTACATATAAGCATATTTTATAATGCAACTCCCTACTAGTGCCCAATGACCATACTGTTGAGTGCCATTCTATGGTACGCTACACAAACTTCTGCGATCGCTCATTCTCCTACTGTGTGTCATTCACATGCCCAACTAAACTCTTCTGAGTCCCAACTGCACATAACCATGCTCAATCCTCCCTATCTATAAGCTCAAGTCCAACTCACTCAGTGTCTTCACAGTGTCCCACTCCTCGAATGTAAATATGCCAAAGTATATTGCATCTTCTAACACAGGGCATCCTCATCAACATTTCCATTGCTTGGATGCTACTGTAAATCAAAATCACACTGGTCGAGATACTCCATCTATAGACTCTGCTTTATATTCAAATAGCGTTGTGTAAATATATATTTCAAACTCCTTAAATAGGTGCTCAAGTGCAAAAATCCATCACTCTGCCTATGTACCATTAGGTTGCCCATCATATAGTAGCACCCGTAACTTACTTAAAATTTGTGTTATGTGCATCGCATGAGCTCACGATCCTCACCTCCCTGGGATCTTTACATAACCTCCCATACCGTTGTAACTGGTGACACAAGAATGGGCTAAGTAAGGTATCTTGCCTACTCTAAGGTTGGCTCCCGGCCTCTCGGCTGAGCCTCAATTCTCAGTGCACCATCGGCAGGCTGACTGTACACCAGTGTCTTTGGCATGGCATCTAACTCCGTATCATATAACTCCTTATTATCACCACTAAAATCTAATTTGTCTTTACTATCCAAATTCCCATACCCATAATCGTCTAACGACGGTATTAAAGCATCCCCAATGGATGCCGCTTGATCAATCACGGGCCCTCCCGGCTCACTCAGGGTAACCCTGCCAGCCATATGTTCTCTTGCTCTTGACCCTTCAGGTCAATCATACCCAGTCTAATCTGTGACCTTGGTGCTTTCTACCTATCTCTTCGGCATTACTGTAATACACCAACATAAAACAACATACATATTGTCAGCGGTCAACCAAACAATTACCCAAATACTTGTAGTGATATTATACAAAAAATGCAATCCAAATCCTCAGTTGTCAAAACCCCGATATACCCTAGTGTTTTTTTTTTAAATCCCCAAAATTTCTAAAATAAAAATACACAGAAATCTGTCGAAAATTTAGTTGGCATCCCAGTACTGGGGAGTTTTGGCATAGGCATTCATAGTCGCCAGTTCGCGGTCAAAGTAGTCAATATCATTCTTAACTAATCCCCGGTTTATATATGTTGCCACGAACATAATTTTTCTTGAGGACTAAATTGCAACATATAACAAATAGGCACCCAATAGATAGTCGTATTCACTTCCTATGCCTTTATATGCATCATGAATGTCCTAATCCTCTAACTAAGTACATGAACTCATCCTCATCAGGTATCTAAGGTTTCCGCAACCTAGTCTGCTATGATACCAAACTGTAATACCCTCAAATCAGCTCTCATGCTATACCCATTTTTAAAACAAGT
>MKEJ01042904.1:0-11393 GCA_001753735.1 Embelia ribes | reverse complement strand
AAAATTTTATTTTCAAAACCCACATTTTCTTACTTTGATAACGTCAATATCAAAATCCACGTTTTAATATAAACATATTCGTGTCATGCCAAATGCTCACTAATATGAAATAAATACATCTCGAATATAGATTTCATATTAAATCTCATATAAATATATCTATACTCATCATCATGAAATGAATACGTCTCAATATAAATTTCATGTAATTCCCACATAATCACATCAATACTCATTATCATGAAATAAATACATCTCGAATATAAATTTCATATAATTCCCATATCATCACATCGAAATAAATACGTCTCGAATATAAATTTCATGCAATTCTCTCCTATTATGCTTTCATTTTTATTTATACTAATTCTAACTCATAGAAATTTATATAAATATTACTCGCAAGAAAGCATTAAAATTTAACCCTAATCACACAATTAGGGACTCGCCCAAACTCACACATACATTACTATTTTGTAGCCTATTCGTACCTCACGACGTGCTATAATCCTCCTCTCAAGCTCTCGTAAAAAATTCCCAAATCACCTCTACTTGGCCTCGATATTTGATCTATTAACCGACAATGGATCAATATGAGTTTATAGACAAAAATGGTCTACTAATCATAAAGAGTATGATTATCAACTTTATTTCAATATTCAAACCTAGCACGGAAATATAGTTATGGAGTAAGGGACAAGATGGGGAGAAAGACTTACGTCAATATGGCACTTAGGTGTTGGGGAGTCCGAATATGTAACTAATTTTTGGATTTGAGCCCCCGAGCTAGATGATCTACCAAGCCCTAAGTATTTCGCCACTTTCTCTCTCTCACTGAATTTGCCATTTGAAATGGAAAATGAAATACACTCCACGACTTTAAGTCTAAAAAGACGAAACTGAGCCCTACAGGAAATGTCGTTCGAACGGCTCTGCCGTTTGAACGACAGGCGCCTACCGTTCGAACAACACACCTAGACTGCTGACACACGTTTAAAACTGCAGAATTTTAAAGGCTCTCCCACAACTATTTTTATCACGACTCAAGCCCTATAGTCTCACACCAATACACGCATTCTCACATACGTCATCACACTCAACTCTTATACTCACTCAAACCCTCATTAACTCAAAATTCTAACAAATTCACAAGTCTAACAAATCTCATACTCACATTCACTTACACAATTTCTCACTTCTCATGATAATAATACTCGCAATTTACTTACCAATGCTACTCACAATATAACTCGCCAATATGCATTTCTACTTTAATGACAATATATATATATATATATATATCACATATATCTCACAAAACCTACAACTCACTAATGGTTATCTAAATATGAATTCAACACTTAGCATACATAATAAATCTAATCTGATGTGTCATACGTCTCCACAGCAACAACAACGATGCCTCACTATAGCCTCGCCATAAATGCAATAGTAATATTATAATTGGATGCATAATATTATTAAATGTGAAAATTTTACCCCGAATTTTCGGGACGTTGCACCAACAATTCATACCTGACATACTCTTGACATTACAACTTCGTATTTTATCTTCCACTACCTTGTTGGTCATCTCCAAGATACTAACTCCATATATATTCCAACGCTTTCATCTTACCACAACATCTCTCAGGTTGCAACTCCTCCTCGTCACATCATATACTATTTCACAATCCGCAAACCTTTCGACCTCACATTTTTGGTAATTCCCGTCTCTACTAAGCTTTTGTTGTCCAATATCCAACCAAATATTTCCAAACACTTACACGATATCCAATCTTTTAGTTCTTATGCAATCTCCATATGTATAGTACCCTCAATTCACTCATTGTATTATGCAACTCATTCTCTCAGTCACTCTGACCATTCAATACAACAATTCCAACTACTCAATGTTTTCTTCTTACTACCCCCACTTTCCATACATCTCCACAACTTCCATCACTAACTAATTCGCTTATCTGAATCTCTCATTCGAGTTTACACTCAAATAGTCATCTAATGCAATCTACCCTTTCATCACAAACTGATTTCTCAACTTGTTTATATCCTATTATCAAATGCACCCTCTCATCTCAAAACTTACCTTCTACCCTCACTAACATACCCTTGTAACTAATTACGATATTACCATTCAAAAAACTGTATATCTATATTCCTTTTCGTCACCTTTCCAGCACAATATTATTAGTCACCCTTTACCTAATACAAACAAATCTAAGTTAATTTACACGACCACCTCATTGACCATACAACATACTATCAATGATAATACCACACAACATCAATGGTAACACGACATCACATTCACTATAGTCAATAAACCCATCCATACGCATTTTCCATCACGTCACAAATCATACTCCTACTACAATTATTTCTTTCTAGCATACATACAAGCCCACTTGTAAATTGTACACTTACACACTGTCTACTAGCAATACCCCCAAGAGCACTACACCTACCTCATTCACCATGACCACTTGGACTACCGTTTCAACCACCGCATCTTATACGTTCCATATATAAACTCAAGAGAGTCACTCAAAATCAATCACATGTTCGCATTATGTATAGTAAAGAAAACAAGTACAAAAACCCAATTACTTGTCGTTAACTTTGTCCACTAGCAGAGATCCATGTTGGGCCTACAGAGTGTCCTTTGTCTACCTAACAAAAAGCTAAGTGTTGACATCCTCTACAACAAGTTATCAATTTTTTTTTAAATATAAAATGTGCGTATGAAAGTAATGCGATATAGATCGATGCAAATATGCTATGCTCCCGGGTCCCACATGACTCGGCACGTGATTTATATGCAACACATCCCCACAATATGAAAAGGCAAGAGCTATTAAAAACTTTATCCACAATATTTTATTACAAAACTAAGGTTGTAATGTTACATCACCAGTAAGAGACAAACTGCTTTCTATTACTATAATCTTAACTATTAATATATATCCTACAAAATATACATATACTTACACAGGCCGATGTGGTCACCACTGCTTCTATAACTATTATCTTCATATTGAACTTTTTATTCTTCACCGTATTCTAGCAATCGACTATTCACAGGGATGGATTGAGCCTTTATAATCTCTTCTTTGCTAATTTCCAAGTTACAGAAACATAGCAAACGATTAGAGCATTTTTCAATTAAAAATAATATATTTATTGATTAAGGCAAAGAAAATCACTTTTCGTGCTTGAAGAAATTTTTTACAGATAGTCGTTTCAACATCCAAGTATTCAAACATAATAGTCTGAAGCTTCAACAATCAAACTCCCATAACACACATCATGATTTATCTCGGGAGTAATATTTTATTGGGAAACACTCAAACTTGAAAAACACTTCACTCGAGACTTTATGCATAAAGATTTAGGTGGGTGCCCCTCCACACCCAGAGCCAGTTTTGTGACCAAACCGAAATCTCAAACACATTGGGAAACTTGTCTGGGAATCCCCCCAGGGTACTATAATCCACCGTTTTCTCATCATCACGTATTTATTAGAAGCCACACATTTCTCAAAAATCACATTTTTTCTCAATTGCCACATCTTTTCTCATAAGTCTTTTAAATGCCTCTTTAGGCCCATATTTCAAATTTCACCGGACGTGGATTATAGTCACCAGATGTTTCCCCAATATAATATTACAAATGCATACAAACACATCACACAAAAATTTCAAACACATCTTTCGCATGCCCATCTCAAGTCACGTCTTTCACATATTCTTCTCACTCTCATATTCCACTAGAACGTCTCAAATTTTGCACACATATTCGTCTCAAGTTTCAGATACGTCACACAAAATTTATTCACAACATTAAGCATTCGGCGATTCTCATCATTTACTAATGGTGGATGAAAATATTTTCTTCATTTCTCATTTACTTCAAAACATATGCTTACTCATGATTTCATGCATGATATGCATAAATGTTCTTCTTACGCTTATGTCAGTGCACCCAAATGACACAAGGGCCTCTTAATACTTCCAAATGTATAATTACTAAATTCCACATTACAGACTCTAGGATACACATATCTCAAGTCACCTCTTACTACACACATCACCATNNCACTTTCTTAAAGATAAATGCATCTTAGGTCATCATTAATGGTAGTTTCCCAATTGTGTTAGGATTTTCATTAGTCATACTAAAGGTTTAACGGTCAAGTTATTGTTCATTCATCACGATTCTCACGAAATCACAAAGTCTAACTAAGTTCTCCTAAGCGGGTTTATACGTCACACCTATCATATTTTCATTTCCAGAAGCTTGATTACTTCGATCCTGGTCAAGGTCTTTTTCTTAAGTCTCGACACGCAATTGTTCTATTGCTAATGCTCACTTTAGTCAATGCCCTTGTGAGCATATTCCTAATATTAGTTTAGCAGACTCCGGGATATTCCACGCGCAATCTCCAGCCAAGGTCCTCCTAATATCTTTTAGGGCATCACTCGTACTGCGTGTTGTTTCCTTAGAGATGATATTTTCATTTCACATTATCTCTATGTCTCCTCTTGTCCCTATAAAGGCTTTGTGGTTGTCAAGTTACTATTTACACACTGTACTTCCTTCCCATCCCTTGTAATGTGTATGGGGTCCCAATTACATATCCAACCTTGTTATCTTAATCTTCTTGCCTTATCTTATCCTATTTTACCAATACTTCTACGGGTGTTAGAGCACTTAGTAGTATTTCATCATTTCATTTACTTCGTCCATTCTTATTATGTCAATGCAGTAAGCAGTATTAGGATCACCATTATTTGGGTATTATCATTACGTCACATGGACCTCTTAACTTATCTTTTCTCATTTATCAATAGGTCTGCAGGCCCTAAGCCCTGGCGGTCTATCATTGGTAGGTTAGAGTATTTAAATTACGTCCTTAATAATATGTCTTGGTGTTAATACTACATCATATCATTCTCTTATTCCATCCCTTCTTATCCATCAACATGTCCATAGACTCTGGGGTACTTAACAACTCTACATTAATTCAACTACTTAACTCACTTTTCTTCGTGGACCTTATTATATATTACAACAACATTGCCCTAAATTCAATATGGTCTAGGTATAGAGTACATGCATTCCTATTCTGCATACCTCAATATGATTTATTATGCATGTATGAAGAAAATCATAAAATAATAAGGTTTAGTCAAAATCTCAAAGGTTGTTAAGTTTACCAGAAAAATATCCTAACAGTACCCCTACAACTTCAAGAGGATCATTGATAGGTCACATTGTTTGCATACAGGGACAGTCCCATCGTCATTGTTACCACACCTTTACATCTCAGGGTTTATATGGCTCAAATTGGAAACATACACACCATCTACTTAGTTCTCATGCTTCCTAACAGAATTAGTCGATTGTTTGGACAAAACAGTCGATTGTTCTGCTATGTGAGAACCAAAAATACAACTTATCAAAGTTTACATCAAGGGTCTTACCACACCGGTAATGTTTCGGTTGGCTAAGCACCGTTATGATATTGTCTAAGGTTGTCTCAACTTGATCGCCACGTCGAGCGGTCCAGGCCCGCTTGGTTCCTCTCTATTACCTCTCTTTCTTACTCACACTTCCCACCTCACTCACACACATATATATTCTCTAACACACACATGCTTGTATGGCTGGGTAGGGGGTATTTGTAGAGTTTTTGGGGTGAAACTCATGGCTAGGGAGTTTCCATTTGTCATTTTCTCATTTAAGCTTTGAACCAGTCTACTTATTTCCAAATCAATCAACTGATTTTCTCAGCTTGTCATATAAGTAATATGTGTTGAAATTCCAGGGTTTTGACACGCGTTTGGATACGTGTGTCTCTCAGAATATCTCACCGACCAAATCATTTGACATTATATCAATCGAAGACAAATTCTTCTTTTAGTCGATTGGTTGTGGATTTTCAGGCTAAAACAAAACAAGACACATACAACTCATACAAGAATATCAAAGGCAGTCAAGTCCTAGACACCTACCCCGACATTCTAGACCCAGCTCACTCAAGACCCCCTACCGATAAACCCAACAAACTACAACTTCCAAGGTTGTCATATATCTTAAGCTTTGATACCAACTTGTAACGCCTCGGAATTCAACACAGTTCCAAGCACGTCACTAACACCTAACCATATCATATAACCAAAATGAAATGGCTAATAGTCATGCTTTATTAACTAAAATTGTTCCAATGTACCATTAAAATAAGAAAATCTATTTGGCTTTATAACTGTATCATAAAATCAAATGAAATAAACCCTCAGCCACTGGCCTACTACAGTTTGAAATAAATAGAAACTTCATAATAAAGACTCCAACACTCGAGTGAGCTTCCACCTATTCTAGCCTTAGTTCCCTTGACCTCCAACATCTAATTCTATATGGCGTTTTTAAGTGAAAATAATATTTGTAAAACTAACCAAGCAGGCACAAATTAGAACTAATTTAATTATTAAAAAAACATGTAACGAAACAACATCAATTGCAATTAAGCAAATGTAACGAAAAGTAGAAACATCTACGAATGTAAACATCCAACTACGGTCAACAAAATATTTCAATCATCAGTATATTCTTTACGATCAACAATCTGGGGTATATAGTCCTCCTGAATCTTACTTCTACAATCTGTCAATCACTACTCAAACATCAAAATAAAACTACACAAATTATGGCCTGGGTTCACCTTCGGGAGATACAGTCACTCCTAGGTGCCACACACTTTACTATGGTTCCCGCGGAACTGGCTCACATCGAAAGTGCATACTTTCGAGGCCATCGTCCAACACAGTCATCCATTCTTGGAGTAAAAGAGATTATGTCCAAGGTAAGAACCATCATTTGTGAAATGCAATGTGACCATCCATTCTTTGAGTAAAAAAGCTTATATCCAAGGTAGAAACGAACATTTTGGAGTAAGCATGCTTACTCCCGTCAACAATAAAAGATATTTGTATTCTATATTGATACGAAAGACTTATATTCATCCAAACATCAAGTACATTGGTAAATTACACCTTAGTGTTCACAAATTTATCGATTTGGAACATTTATCAATATTTTAAAGGCTTTATGTTCCAAAAAATATGATAAAACTAACATTCTGCGCCTACTGACACATCTAGTCCAGACGAAACCAAACTCATCCGGACGAAACTGCCTCTCGTCTGGACCAAACCAAACTCATCCGAACAAGATCTTCTTCGATCCAAACACATTTTATTTCACCAAAAATATCCAAAAATACAACCAACCTCCAATTAAAACACAACCAAATATGCCCAAAACCTTATACAATTTAGTTCTAATTATGGCCAATTAATCAAACATAGAATTTCCTCACAATTAGATTTCTATTCCGCGACGTATCTTATTCAAAGATGATGAATTCCCTTGGAAAACTTGGAGAAAAACCCTACACATCACTATCCAAAATGCACCATCAAAGAATGAATCATACAATCAATTAACTAATAATTCGTTATTTTACGTCAAAGAAGATGACGAGAGAAACTCAAATCCGCTTTTAGATCATCTAACAGAACGGTTACCCCTAAGAATTTTTGTGTTTTGTTTTAATATCTCTTTTCTCTCTCTCTATTTTTCCTTCTCTGTGTTACAAGAATACAACGTAGGCATAGAGAGAGAGAGGAATTGGTTTTCAGTAACGTAATGTTATTAGGCTTCCTTAATGGGCTTGTCTAACTAGACCTTACAATTCAGGTCTCAATTGTCTGATTTACATATCATATCTTAACTCTTGCTTCATTGATTCTTATTCATACAACTATTTTGTTGAATACACAACTTTCAATCACTTCCTGTATTTAGCACATATATACTCTCAACTCACAACACATCATATTATATAAATCAATCTCTGAAACATTCGCAATTTAAATATTTGAAATTATACAACATATTCTTCTTACTACCCCACACTCTCTATACATTCTTCATACTCCTTCTACTTGGTCTTACTTTCAACACATTATTATGGCTCTCGTCTCTAATAAACTTTTAAGATTTAAAAACCTAATCAAACATCTATAAAATACTCACATAATACACAATTCTATATCTCTTACTTGATCTCCACATAAATACAACCTCACAATCCAACCATCAAATTGTACAACTCTATTTCTCAATTAATATGGTCACTCAATATAAACATATCCAAAATACTTGCTCCACCTATACATCAACTGCTCTGTTTCAATCCACCTCTCCACACGACTACTCTTTATTCTGCATTCAAATAATTTACCAAACATGATCACTCATCACACTCAATACTCTAATTCTCAACTACCCCTAAGGTCATGCAGCCCAAACATTCCGAAGCCTTTAGCACACCCCTCACTATTTTCCCGTTTCTCAAACTGCTCACTACTTATTCTCACATGTCTTTGTAATTCTCATGTCCAATCAACTTTTACAATTTGAATCCCCAATTAAACATCACAAAAAATTAGCATGGTATGATTATTTGATCCTTTTTCAACTCTATCACTCTGCATTCAAATATATTCACTAGTTCTATTTCTCAAATACTCGAGTAATCCTCACACACATCTTTAAAGTTCAATGCACTTCAATGCACTATTCTCAACATGTCTTTGCAACTCTAGTTATTAATTAACTCATCATTGATCCAAACATCTCTCGTTTACTACTTACTCCTAATTTATCACATTTACTCGTGCTCTTATGACAAGACTTCTGCTAAAATCTTCAAATCAAACATCTCCAAATGTTCAACCCACTCTTCTCGCTACTTCATATTCCCTACATACTCCTCATACTTATTCTATTTGCTATAAAACTACATACACTTCTATAGCTCTCGTTGTCAATCAACTAGTATAACTCAAACATCCTTCACACTTTATTCACTTCTAATTTCATATGCTTATCTTTATTCTGATGACTAAGTTTATGTCTCATTATATATAATCAAACATCTCCATAACAACATCTCTTCCATATCTCAACCACTAGGAAAAAAAATTGTCTCGAAAATCTATTTCTCTTTCATATTTTGATAATTTAGAACAAACTATTTCCAAGTCACATTTACCCTTCAATTTTCTACTTTAAATCTACTAGCAATTCTCACCCCTACTATGCCTCATACTTGTTTCTCAACAATCTTAACTATATAATTCAAAAACTTTATATATCTCAAATCTTTAAATCAAGCAACCCAATAGGTGTACACAATACTTATAAAATCCTATCCGCTACTCTGACTTTGTGCCCCTAGTAATTTCTATAATCAATAAAGGTTTCTCCATACCAATACCTTGATACACAAAACATACCCTTACCTAAACACCTCACCAAATTTACAAAGTACCCTCAACTTATCAAATTTTAACCCATCCTTTCTATCCTTTTCATTTCTTATCTTGACTTGTTAACTTTACTCATCCCTTATACCCATTATCCTAACTCATAAACTTCAAGTCTATTTATTAGTAACTCCTTAAAGTCTCTCCACTATAATATATATAAACCAATAAACATAAACCATATAATCAAACAATATCAATTCAGAATTCGCATTTTATAGATGCTCAAAATCTCAAAACTTTTTCTCAAAATCTAAGCGACTTATTGTTAGTTCAATTGACTTCCCAATCCCAAGAAAGGCTGACAAGGCATCCCAAGTCGTTCTTCTGCAGGCCTAATGGTCAACCTCACTCTTAACTCATCATAGTTTTCTCCTCAAGAATATTTCTCATTTGTAAAAACACTTTGCAAGTTTAAGATTAATAGATAACGATGCACACAAATACGTCATACACTCTATACACACACACACATACTTATCTTCAAGTATTTACAACTCCACTTATTATTCACCCAATTGGATACAAACATATTACATACTCTATATACATACATTTGTCCCCAAATCTCCACAACAAATCCCGACTTGCTAATGACTCAGCTCTACGTATGTGCACCCTAACCCAAAGCTATAAGGGTTTACACAACCTAGTTAGTTTTGATACTAATTGTAACAATTCCGAAGCAACTCTCCAACACAATTCATTATTCAATAAAAAAATATTATTTCCAAACATTTTCCTATAAAAATTTCAAAAGATTTCAAAACCAAACCGCAGAAAACTAGGCACAGACATTCGACTATTCTGCCATTTTGTCGATTGTGCCTTGCTTAAGCAACACAAAGAGTTATTTCTCAAGTTGCATAATAAACCATAAACTTATACAACAATATCTACCCAAAATCCAACAAACCTCGATAATAATACACAAGGCAATTATTAAACTCCTAACTAATAAACATTAGCACAAGAATTCCCGTAGGACCCAAGTCGATATATATATAATACTTGCCGCAAAATTCAACTCTAAGGTGTAAGATAGCTTGGCTGAATAGCATAATCCCATGAATTCGACTCCTTGATACCTTAGCGGGTGTGACCGATACTCCCCTCCGGTTCTGCTTGGTATATATGCACAACATACAACATGTAGACTAGATTAGCGACAATTACATAATAGAAAACTCTATTAATAAAATGATAAAATAAATAATAACTCAGATGCACGACCATATAGGAATGAATAATTTAAACTTTATTACATTATTTCTTATCAAGTTTATCAAGAAATGCACGTATTCTCATTTCAGATTCTCCAAATTCTCATATCACAATTTCTTGTTATAACTCAATTCACAGCTCATACTCATTCATTTCATTTTTACCATTTTTTACTTATGACTCAACTCATTTATCAGGCTAACCCATCGTAATTATAAATTTTGCATGTCTCATCTCAATCTCAATTATCTCCTCTTATCATCCAAACTTAATTATCTCATCTTTGTATCAGGCAAACACATTGTAAACATAAATGTCTTAATTATTTCATTTTCTCATTTATCAATTCATTCTCAGATTACACACCTCAATTTTCATACAGAACTCAATTATCATATTCTACTTCTCAAGTAACTTGTTACCTATTGCATCTCAGGGCTCGATGCCCCAATTTCCTCAATGCTCGATATTACAAACATAACCTTTTTACATAGAGTTCTTATTAACACACCTATTCTCAATAATATACATTTTCCATAGTACCTACAAAAGATATATCTACACATGCTTGCACAACAAGTCTAAAATCACAAAAAAATTCTCTATGCCATTCAACTATATATGCAAGTTCAAACAACAAAATTTCTCATTTTCACTCTTTTATAAACACTTCTCGTTTATTTTTTTCCAAAATTTCTCATATCGAAAAAAACACTGAGCATATGTTTATATAAAATTTACTGCATATAATCAACC
>MKEJ01042901.1:0-11648 GCA_001753735.1 Embelia ribes | reverse complement strand
GACCTTTAAATTAACTAGTTTATTGGAGATGCACTAAGCTCTAAAAAGCCTTGTAATTTTCACTTTTACTTGTACACTTATATGCTATCTTGACTCTTGATAGAAGTTCAAAGTTGCATCTTGAAGTTTTTGAGTTCTAACTTAAGGGGTTGTCTCAAGTAGAAAAAGGCTAGCATTTGGAGTAAATGTTTTTTGGTAACGGGAACCTTAAACAAAGCTATTATCAAGCATCAATCAAGGCTTAAAAATCCACTTTGTTCTATTGAGCAATTTGTGATCAATTGACACTCAATCCCTTAAATTCTTTATTTTTCGAGTGTATTAGCATACTCCAAGTATATTCTTGACTATTGTATTTATTACCACTTGAGTGTGTCATATTCAATAGCTGTAATCTTTTCATTCAAACTTTGATGTTGTATAAGGGTATACACCATACTTGAAGGGGTGTTTCAAGAGGTATATTTGACACTCGGAAAGCCAATTGAAGTTGCAAACATTTTGTTGGTGATTAACGGAACCTCAAGCAGAGCCTTGAAAGAATAAACGTAGGGTATCATGGGATTTTTGGCTGAACCACTATAAAAATATCATTTGCACTCTCTTTCCTTGAATTTTCTTAATTGTCTCTTATTATTGTTGTTATATGCTTCATTAATAGCTTGATATTTTATTGGTTATTTATATTTACTCGCACACGTACACAAGCTTTGTATGTCGTTCATAAATTTATTATCTAAAACAATATTGCACACTAACATGACAGAAAATATTAAGAAATTATTTCAAATAAATTTTAAAACAAATATAGAAATGTTGTAATTATCATTTATTGGAATTTTTAGTATTCATCATATAAAAATTTCGAGTTACCTCCATAAATTCCCAATAGTAATTTGTATTTTTGAGAATTAATATGAGATTCAAATATTTTGTTAAGTTTGGTAGATTTGTGAGTAATTAAAAATTATAATTCCTTAACTTTTGATATTTTTATTTTAAATTGGCTAAGTTTTATTTTTGTGATAATTATAAATCCAAATCTTTAAATATATAGTATTATCTCCTAGCAAAATATATGCAAGTTAAAAATAATTAATTTAACATTGTGGGTATGATAACTTTTATTATAAAGAAATAAGATTAAAGGGCAAATTTATAAGAAAAAAGTGTATGAAACACTTTGTAAGGTAAATACTTTTTATAGAACAGATAGATTAGATATTTAATTAGTGAAAAACTTGATTTTCCATAAAAAAAAATTTATAAATCTCAATTCATCCCTCTCTTGTAATTTGCATTCGACATGATTAAAAAATATAAAATTATACCCAAATTATTATCATCATAATATTGTAATAGCACTTCCCAAATAAGTTTTTATTTACTACAAGAATGTGAATCAGAAAACAACTTAAAAAACGGTGTGTACGTGACAATTGCAGGAGTAATGTATATATTTTTGTTTCTACATGAAATCACTATAGTTGAAATATTTAGCTTCAAAATAATTAAAATATTGATACTTTTATTTTAAATCTAAATCGAATTATTTGTCTCATGCTTAGCACGGTAGCAAGCAAACAATTGGTCAGCAGAGTATTGAATAGTTATTTATTTTCTCATAAATTATGTTTGTAAAGACTTCACCTTTAGGCATGGCCACATGGGAGGATCTACACATAGGTAAGAAGAATCAACACCTTAGTTTGGGATAATAATTAAAATTTAATTTTTTCATACAATTAAAATTATATACATATAAATATATATATATATATATATATATAAATTTAAACATATACTATTAAAAACATATGTTCTAGTGGTTAGCGCGCTGCACTTAGATAACATATGTCATAGGTTCAAATTTCTATGTATAAAAAGATATAATAATTTATATATTTTTATACATAGATTTTTGCCTCTTGTTCGAATTTCTTAATCCGCCCATGCCTTTCGGGTTTTGTTTTAATATTCTGCTTGTATAACTTTTTGATATATATGTCAGTTCATAACTTACGATGTAGTTGTTAGATACAAAATTCAAGTCTAAATAATAAAAATTAAAAAATATAGTAACAAATTATTTTATTGTTTTGAATTTGATTAGAATACAACACAAAATTTAATTCTTTGATTATTCTCCTCAAATATATGGTCTATTGTTTTGATGGCTTGTTGCAACTCAAACAAATATTTTTTACTTGAACAATGGATTCAAGTGTTTTGAGTTTGATCTTAAATCTAATTTGCTATTCACTGCATTCTTCATGTTTTTGAAAAAATATTGAACTTGATCTTCTTATTATTGAAATTTTCAAATAATTTTCAATTTTCTTTTTCAGTGCTTCAGAATTTTTCTTTCTAACTTTTGAAGAATAATTTGTTGTAGTGTTTTCACAAATGAGTTTAAGACTAGCAACAAATGAGAGGGTTTTACATAAGTTCCAAATCTTTTGGTGATTATTTCTACAATTTATTTAATAGATAATTATTCAAAAATTACTTTTCAACTATTTAAAAAATAAATAATTTAATTTGAATAATTCACTATTCACTCTTATTATTTATTTAAGAGAAAATCCATAAGAAATATATAATAACTATTTTCATAAAGAAAATAATTATTGAACATTATATTATAATTTAATTTTAATAAGATAATTTTTCTTATATATTGAATATTTATCTCTATATTTATTTAGTGGAGATATTATTTTAATACAAAGTTTTGTAATTTATTTGAAAATTTAAAAGATATGTAGCATATTTTAATTGGCAATATTTATAGCAACAAAATTAAATGCATATCTGAAAGGATCACTGGAATTACATTAAAGGGATATATAAGAGAAAAAAGTGGAAATAGGAAAAGTGGATATATGATGCATTGATAAATTTATTCTTTTAAAAACTATATTTTTTAGTATCAATTTAAAAAATGGAAAAGGGTATTTTTGGAACTGTATATTTATTGATGCAGCTTCATTTGGATGCTCTGGGTAAAAGATAATTGCTTGTGTATAAAAAGGTAAGATATTTTGAATTATTTAGAATTTTCTTTTGCCATATGGAGTTTCTGTTTGTTTTTATATCCAATATTTTAGAGAAAAACAAATGCAGATGTTTAGGATCATGGCTGGATCAAGTCAAAAACTTGACCTATGAATTAGAAGATCTAATTTTGCACTTGCAAACTATTATATAATTTTTATTATTTATTTTTTGTAATAAAATTATCGAATAATATATGGACTAAAAAAAAGATAAATCTGGATTTCCATTAATTCAAAACAGCACCGCCGGATACTTAATCCGCAAAATGCTTACCAAACAACATAACTTTATAGTAATCAATTTGGCCTTGCATTCAAATGCATATACCTCTATATCAAAGTTCAAGTCTTATTAAAAAGAATACACAAAAAAGAAACAATTAAATTTCGACAGAAATGCGATACTCGGCATCTCCCACACTCAAGAAACGCGGCCCTTCTTCGATAACCATCAACCCGTCTTCGTTAGCTCTGCTCAGATGCTCACAAGGGCTCAGCTCGAACTCAATCTCAGCTCTCTTGCCTTTCTTCAAGTGAACACTCTCAAATCCAACTAACTGTTTAATCGCACTCCCGTTACTCGGGTTAGCATGCCTAATAAACAACAGAACCGGATGCTTACCGTCCATCTCGCCACTATTATGAACCCCAACGAAAGCCGAAAACTTCGATATCTCACATTGCTCGGGAGCAACCTCTGAGACCAAAAAAGAAGGAACTATGCCGGTGGATCGTTTTACTTGTTGGGTAGTAAATAATTGGTTCAAGTTGAGCTTGGATTTGGTATGAGAAGCAAAATCGTAAGTGTATTTAGTGTAGCTCAGGCCATAGCCAAACTCGAAAACTTTAGGGCCCTTGTAAAATCTGTAGGTGCGACCCGGGTACCCTGAGGATGGGTCTGGTCGCATCCTCATATCCGTCATCGGTACTTTGATGTAATCCTTCAGGTACCAAGTGACGGGCAACTTTCCTCCTGTATAATAGAATTAACTACATATCAGATTTGAGATTCTATAGATGTATAATATTTATGGTTCCTTGCAACTGATGTTTCAATTGACATTTTTAATACCCTTTTTGTGGACAATTTCACGAAGCATAAATCTTTTTTGCATTTTTTGTTTCACTTTACAAATCCATGACCAAATTATCTCAATATATAACCTCAAAATTTTCACTTTTCAAGTTAATCTCAAATGCATTCACAGCCTTATCAAGTACATCTAAACTATATATTCCAATTATGCTACTTATTATTTTACCACATTATAATTTATATTATCATCCTAAAAATAAAAAGCAAACCAAATATTCAAAAATTTTTATGGCAAGAAAAAGGAAACGAAACTTAACCTGGGTTATGCTCTCCGAAGAGGACTTGAGCAATAGCAAATCCACCAGCTTCGCCCGGATAACCAGCCCACACGATTGCTCCTATCTTCGGGTTCGTTTTAGCGAACGAAACATCAACCGGGCCCCCACATAACAGCAGCAAAACCACCGGCTTCTTAGCAGTATTAGCCACGCTCTCGATCAAACTTTGTTGATACCCCGGAAGGACCAGGTCCTCCCGGTCGTGACTCTCCCGCTCCATCGTCTGATCTAACCCCATGATCAAAACCACGCCATCGGCCTCTTTTGCTGCCTCAACAGCCTTGCTAATGCCCGCCCCGCTAGTACAATTGACAAAATCGCAACCCGGTTCATACACCGTGTTTTTTACATATACCTGTAGATTTTCCCAATTAGAAATCAAATGTAGCATTTTTCTTGAGATTTCTAGAAATCTTAGAAATAGAAAGATTGCTGTGCAACATTTCTGTACAATGTTTAGAAAGACTGATTTGAATGCGCGTAGGGCATTACCAGCAGTCTAACTATTTTCAATCCTTAAATTTTGTCCCTATTCAGTGTTTTTCACGTCTACCTGTAGAGCCTGGAGCGGGGAGATGATTTTACAAGGGGGACCCTCGTAGTTCCCCTGTAGGGTTTTCGGGGCATTAGCATTGGGGCCTATCACTGCAAGCGAAGCGATTTTTGTTTTTGAAAACGGGAGTAGCTTGTTTTCGTTTTTCAAGAGGACGATCCCGTTTCGGGCTGCTTGGAAGGCTAGTTGCTGGTGCTGCTTTGTGCATACTTGGTTTGCTCTGATCTTTCCATATAGGAGGGTGCTCGGGTTGCCATCGAACAACCCTAGTCGCATTCGAATAGAGAAGAGATTGTGGAGGGCTCGGTCTATGTCCGCTTCTGTGATCTTCTTTTGTTCGAGCGCGGATTTTGTGTAGTTCTTTAAGTATGTTCCGCAGTTAACATCCATGCCTGTTTTGAAGAAACATTGTTTCAAGAAAAAAAAATTGGCATGATTCAAATTCATTACTCGGCAATTGTACCGATTTGGCAAAACAAATAGCATGTACGACAACTTTGTACTCGAACTATACTACAAAACATTGCATATGCACTCCAAAAATATGCAATTCAATGATAAAACACATAACACCGTTGCGTTCGTATAAAATAAGGGAATGTATTATCAACCGTAACTGTAAGTTCTATCACAATTGCTAGTGTATCAGATAGAGCTCGATTTACAATGTAACCTGTTGAAGAGACCGATCCTTTTTTTTTTATTTTTTTATACCAATAAATGATTATGAGCTAAAATTTACCAGCTTTTAGGACATCAGCAACTGCATCTTCTGGTACTTTCGCGTATCCTTGATTCTCATGTATGATCGAGACAGCATCGCAATCCGACACAATGTACCTGATCATAACCCGAAGAAGTTCTTTTCAAGATCAGTAATTATTATTCAAATGCCTTTAAAATTCAATAATTAACGATACTGACCCATTGAAACCCCATTGTTTACGGGCAATGTTGGTAAGGAGATTGTAGTCAGCGCAGTTAGGGACCCCGTTGACTTGGTTGTACGCGCACATTATCCCGCTTGCTCTCCCCTTCTCTACACAACTTTGAAATGGCGGCTGGTACGAATCTGCCAGGTCTTGCTTATTCACCTGTAATAGAAAGAGGCTCAAAATTTCAAGAAAAAATATCATCATTTTTTTTTTAATTCATAATTCCTTTGGGGTAATTACAGGTTAACACTTCATTTATAGTGTCATCATTATTTGAATCGTTTTACTATAGAACATTGCTTTAGACAATTACTAATTTTGCCCTTCTGTTGCATATGTTCTTTAGGGAAACTGGGAAAGTGAGAAATGGATCGTGATAGAGAGTTAAAAGTGAAAATAAGCCACATATAATAGGGTCAAACTGTAATTTTCACCTATTCATAAAATTAAAGAATATATATATTTTACATTTGTTTCAAGTTAATGATATAGCATAAATAAGTTACGAAAATATATAAGCAAGCAAAAGTCGAGAAGGGGTGGTCTTTTCGCATCATCCATGTTGATTTTCCATGCTAGATAGAGTTCACACTTGGAACCCCTGCAGGTTTTAAAGATGTATATTTAGACCCTTTCATTTGGAAACAGACAATTACACCCCATTAGTAAAGTACTTTAAAGCAATTGCTAGGTTTAAACAAATTCAGGAATAAATTTTTCTACTTATTTTTGAAATGAAAGAAGGGTAATTATCAAAAAATCCCCCGAGGTTTTACCTGTAATCAATTTAGTGCTTCAATTTTTATCAATTTTATCCCTAAGGTTTCCATAACTCATCAAATAGGTCCTTTTGGACAATTTTGCCCCTTACTTTCATATATACACTATATAAGTAGAATACTTAATATTAAATAACAAAGCTCTAATATTTGAAATAATTAAAAAAATTTAAAGAATAAATATTAAGTCGAATAAAAGTTTTTCTATTACTTTTGTACCATTTAAATTTATAAATCAATTTCAAATTATTAAAATATTAATTATTGAATTGAATTGATTTTTTTATATCTAATTTAAATAATTCTATTTTTTCTTCATTTACAAATTTTTTTAGTCAATTTTCATTCATCTAACTTATATATAAATGAAAATAACTAGTATAGAAATTTAGTTATCCATCCCACTTTTTAAATATAAATTACCTAATTAGAGAAATTAAAGATGTGGTACTAGGGATGAAAGTAGAGGATGCAACATCAAGTAAAATTTTAATGCTAGTTCATATCATTTATCTAAATGTTTGAAAATAGTAAAATTTATAAAATAATATGCAAACAAATCAGGCGCACATAGTTCAAAAAGAAAATTATAATTCAGGAATTTGTTCATTTTCCCTACAAAATGATTAAATTTTTTTAATGAGTGTAGAATGAATAAGAAAAAATTTAATTGTTTACAAAATAGTGGGTACACTTATATTATATTTAATATATATAAACTTTTAATTTTTTTAAATTACTTCAAATATTTATACTTGTACATTTATTAATGATGGTATTTATTAATTATTTAACCTTTAATATATCATTAATTATATGAAATAATACTTATGTAGTCCATATATGAAGTAAAGGAGTAAGGTTGTCCAAAAGTACATATTTGATGAGTTATGAAAATCTTAGGAATAAAATTGGCATAAATTTTGGGATTAAATTGATAAAAGCTAAAAACTCGGGATGTTTTTGATGATTGCCCATGGAAAAAAAACAAAGAAATTCAAACACAAATATGAAATATCAACAAAAGCCTCCACTACTCCACCAATCAAGCCATTTTCAAACAAATCACATAAAAACAAAAATAAAAAACACCAATTTTAAGGTGGAATCTTTGAACAACCTTTTATCTTCTCACCACAGAGGTGCATGCGCCAGGACAAAATAACATAGAGAAAGATAATTAAAAGCGATAAAGTAAAGGGTTGAATTACGCTAATTGTCCCTATAGTATGGACCTAAATTCTATTTGGTCCACATACTCACAATTAGTTTGATTATATTTAAGCTTTTAAGAATTTTAATATCAAGAACAAATATGAATGGAACCAGCCTTGAATTTTAATTCTTTTGGTAAAAGGAGAGGAAAAAAATGCAAATTAAAATTTGGGCAATCAAATGCATGCAAGCTATTAAGCATAAAAGAAGAAAAATCCGAATTTATAAGTGGACCAAATAAGGAAAAATTGTCTCCATTCTTTTAAAAAGTGACAAAGTTGGCTTCTTTTTAACATTAAAAATAGAGTACATTAAAGAAGGAACAAATATATAATTTTTTGAAATAGGGACTATCCCTTACAATTAAAATTAGGGGACCAAATAGATTATCTATTGAGACTATGGGACCATTTCTGTAATTAAACGAAATTAAAAGAGGACTCACTATAGCATTAAACTTGTAGCGGTCGATGTTGTGCCAATCATCTAAGTCATAAGCTGTAAAGTGCTTACAACAAGCCGAGGCTTGAAGGTGCCCGTCCTTGAGCTGCCCGCCTTCGAAGCTGTCCCCTTGTATTCCCCGCACGTACGAGACCGCATACTTACCGGCTACGTGTGGATCCTCGCCCGGGGTCTCTTGGCCCCGCCCCCACCGTGGATCCCGAAATATGTTTATGTTTGGGGCCCAAAATGTCATTCCCGTCGCTTGCCCAGCATTGTACACAGCTCTCGCTTCTCTTCCAACTGCCTATACATATCCACAAAATTATATGCAAAAGATTCATTCTAAATTTGGACAAAAATGTTGCCATTTTATGACACAGATTAATGCTGTTCGAATACGAATCAGCTAAATCTAGAGTAGAAATTATCTCAACCGTAACATCAATTTCTACCCAGGCACGTTAAAAAATTGACAAGGCCAAAGCATGAATAAATTCATATTTTTTTCATTAAAATTTTTTTGGAATCCATTTATTTAATTCCAACCACTAATTTAAAAATCAGCAGTTTAGATATGCTGGGCATGTATTATCCAACACCTCTGCCAAGTAGCCCGCCCCTTTTTGGTATCTACAATCTACGCTAGGGAATAATATATAATTAAATTCCTGCAAATGTGATGCCAAATTATATTTTAAAGTTCTATTTTATTTTTCTTCTCGGCGGCGGGGAATAAACAAGATTTCATTGCGGAAAGTTTGATCAGTCACTAACTCGACTCACCTGACCAATGCGATACCATAGCTTGTTATCAAACGTAGCTGCACTAAGAATGACCTGAGGGAAGCTAGTGGCGGACCGTATAGTCCCTTCGAACGTTACACCGGTCTCAGAATACCCTACGAGCCCGTGCAGTGCCTCGCTCCACCACTGGTATTGCGGTATGCCAAGCCGTGGGATAGATGGCGCAGTGTTCCCCAACTGAGCGATTTTCTCATCTAGTGTCAAGCGAGTGACGAGGTCTCGGGCACGTAAGTGTACAGGTAGATGGGACTTGCAGAATGGGAAGGGTTTAGTGGCCAAACCGCAGGCGAATGGGGGCTGAGTCGACTCGGTGGTGACGAGTGTGATGAGGCATAGTAGGAGAGTGGTGAGAGTGCTGGGGAGGTTCATTATTTGGTATTGTTTGTTGAGCTGTTTTTTGTTGCTACAAATAGCTACTTTTTGGTCTGGAGAAGCACTTTTTGAACAGTGTTTATGACCATCAAATTACTTTTTTATTTTTATTTATAATCAGACCATCAAATTATGTTTTTTTCAGGAGCAAGGGAAACTAAACCAAACTAGGAAGAAATTATATCTAATCTGAAGGCAAACAAAGCTAATCACAACTGCTAAATTAATTTATTCCCTCGCGATGAGACCATCAAATTACTTAATTATATTAATTTTTATTATTTAGTTAAAAGTGCCGCGGTCAAATTATTTACATTATTTTAATCATAAATCCGGGGATAAGAATAATTTCTAGCTTTGTTAATGGGTGTCGACACATTTTAACTTGAGCATGCGGGACCCCGTGTCGTTAAGTAAGCTTGTGAAACCTTCTCGTCCGTGCTTCGGTCCATTTCCCAACTAGTAAGGCCCGGTTGTACTACCAATGCACACAAGGCTCAGTTTAGAATTGCTATATCTTAGCTATTTTTGTCCCTTTTTTTTTTTTTTTGAATTATATGTAATAGTGTCTAGTAATCTTAAAAGTTGATAAAATATTAAACAACTGCTTTTAGAATTTTCTGTTATTTTTTCAATCGTGTTTTCGGAAGTAATCTTAAAGTTACTTTTAAAAGTTGTTTCTGCTTTTTTTTTATTAATAACTAGATTAATGTAAATTATATTTATCCATTTTCCTTACATATTCACTATTTTTTTATAATAAAAAAATAATAATATACCAAACATCACATTATTTATTAAGAATGCTTTTATTAAAAGAAAATAAAATTGCTTCTAGTATCAACTTTTAGAAATAATTTTGAGAAGTTGATTTTAATAAGCACGGATATGGCTTGGATGTATTATAATTTATTTGTTATTTTTGGATTGTATCAAATGTATATCCGAAAATTATTTTCCATTCACAACAAGAGTTAATTTTCGTGTAGAATTTTTGGAGTTGCTCTTAAAACCATAAAGAACAGTTTGGACTCAGTAATAAAGTTGTAATTACATTTCCATTCAATGCAGAGAGTGAGAGACCCAATAAGTCTTGTAATCTTGTCTAGATTCTGTTCCCTTTTTTTTGTTTTTTTATTCTTATAATTGTGCTTTGAAGGTAAAATAAATCTAAGTCATTGGTTAGATTTGTTGTTACGTTTTGATCTAAATTGTAGCACAGACACAACTTTTGAATTTATAATGTTTTGATTTTATAATATATTTTAATTTAAACTTACAAAAAGAACAAGATCTCAAGCAAACCAAAATACAGGTCAGCCCCATTAGTGACCGGGCCTACGCTGTAATGCTGGCCCAATTCAATTAACAAATTACCCAAAAACAGCCCATATGCAAAATCCCATACTCAATCCCCATGCCGTGCTGACTCAGCAACCAGAATCCAATGAATATGACTTTTGCCAGCTAATTCCATTGGGAAAAAACTCCAATTTGTACGATTTATACTACCCTCATAAACAGAAGAAGAAAAAAAAGTGCAATGTATTTAAGCATATACACATTTTATATATGTATGTATGTATATATATTCAAGTGTTATAAACGTCTGTATCGGACCAGATGGGCTGGACAAATATGGGAACAGTGGGGGATAAGATGAATTATTGGTCCTAGATATAGACTATGCACCTCAAATTGACAACGATATTTCACCCATCATTTCGATAATCAACGAGTCTTGTTTTGTACCTTATTAGGTTAGCTGTAAAAGTCACTCAATTAATTGTTCTTTTGGGATTTATCAGGGATTTCATTTTGTCTTGTACCTTAAAAAAAATATATAGTAAATTTATATCAAAATATAGTAATTCTCATTATATAGTAATGATATTATATTTTATTATTATTTTTTTTTAAATTGGCATATTATATAACATAATTTTATATAAAAAATTATAATATATTACAAGAAAAAAAATTCTTCTAATGAAAACAAATCCCTCTCACCATGTTACTATCAGTGTAATGTCTGACTAAAAACAAATAGTGTTGGGGCAGAAAATAAAATATAGACCATATAAGCAAAATTTTATAATAAAAAAATTATAAA
>MKEJ01042898.1:0-13064 GCA_001753735.1 Embelia ribes | reverse complement strand
AAAAAAAAAAAAAAATAGGAAAAGAAAAATAGAAGGTAAAATATGAATAATGTGTAAAACACCCTTTTATTTTTATAATAGAGAGTAGACTAGTAGATTATTTTATTTAATGCTATTTTCACATTGTTGAAAAATTAATCAACAACGAATTGATGCTTCAATTGTTAGATAAAAGCAATTCTCTATACGATTGTAGGTAAGTTCTTCATTTCCGCATCTTCATTCACTTCTCTATTAATGTTGCTTTTTGAGCAAACTCCTTCAACCATCTTTTGCTCTTTATTCTTTCCCCATAATACACAATATAGTCCTCCAACCAAGCAAATTCCTCCTAACACGCTGAAACACAGAAAAAAAACAAACAAGATATGCAAATCAATACATGCCATGGGGATATGATTAGTAGTCAATTGCCATAATAAGTAGTTCACTAATAGTATGATACAGTTTCCATTTATCCAAGCAATACTTCGTTTCAAATCGAATAATGAAAAGAAGTCTTAACTGTGCATCCACATATGTCTCGAATCTGGCTGAGGTTTTTTGTTTTTTTGTTTTTTTTCTTTTTCCTTACGTAATGATCAACACCCAGAATAGGGAATGGTTTTTCAGTTGTTATATAATTTTAGGGATTAACTTAATTTTATAAAATATAATTGAGTTGATAAAACAAAACTCATTATGATTTAATATTAACTACATCTACAGGTGTAAGGAAAAGAGAGCAAAAACTTTGAAGTTCACAATTACAAAAATGGTTCTGTACTATTGTGTGATTTCATAATGATTATGAAGAAAGAACATAAAAGGAAGTGGACTACACTTTTGTTTAGTAGATTCCGGCTGACAATGAAAGCATAACAAAAGTTAGAAGTGATGTAATATTCTCCTTTTTCTTAATTTTCTTACAATATCTCTTTTATGGTATATTTGTTTACATTTGCAGATCCAATGGGAAATGCTAGAAGGGCCACATGCCTACAGTCCCCCTAATTTCCAAAAATTTATAGGATTTATATTGTAAAACTTGTAATTTTTTTTCATGAGAACCATAATAAGGCCCCTCCTAGACCACATATAACAAAAGAACTTGGTTCCCCTAATGTAA
Source organism: Embelia ribes (assembly GCA_001753735.1). Classification (NCBI taxonomy): domain Eukaryota; kingdom Viridiplantae; phylum Streptophyta; class Magnoliopsida; order Ericales; family Primulaceae; genus Embelia; species Embelia ribes. Next base: position 11,956 of record MKEJ01042898.1, on the reverse strand, counting down.
AGGGTTTAATTTATTTCTTTTCAACACACAAATGTATTCCGCTGATATTGATCAAATGTGTCCCAATCTGAAATTTATTGCTTGCCACTTTTTTATGCGTTAAAGCTATAGAAATATTACATAATTGGATTGTTGCTGTTGACGTTTTCCAAAAAATTCATGGAGTTATAATGAATAAAATGAAATCCATACTCTGTTAGTGTATAAAATTTCTGACACTAGAGTTGTGCACATAGTTGACAATTTATCATAACCTTCGTATTTGGCAAGTGATCAAATTAAGGGCTGTTTGCTACGAGCTAATGACTAAGTCAATTTACTTTTTTATGATTTTAAACATACACCAAAAAGCAAGAATTCCTAAGCTATGAAAACCTAGATTTTTTTTTTTTTTATCTATCACAAAAAACTATCTTTTGTTATCTTAAACTCAACCAAACACGCCCTTAATGATGATGCGTTGTCAATAATAACTATCCAGTTAGCTTAAAAATATTTCTGCAATGCCAGCATATAAAAATTACTTTAAGTTATGAATATCACCTTCCCAAACTAATGATCTCGCCCAAAATGAGGGCAGAGGAAACGAGTGTGAAGATCAGTGAAAGTGGCGTCGACATGGCTAGAAACACTGGCCCTTTCTTCTCAATCACCCATGATTGTAAATAGAATGTTATGCCAGTCACCATAATTCCCTGTAGCATAAAGTAATATAACAAGATTTAGAAATAATAACCCAGAAGATGAAAAATATTACTTAGTCTCTATTTATTCCGTTTTCTAAAACTCTCTCTCCTGAACATTTTACCAGTTTTATTCATGCAACATAAGTATCTGTAGATTCATTTTGCGATACTTTGTCGTTCTCTTCCATTACGCTCATAACGGTTCACTCAGTTTTAATGAGAATCTTCTAGTTTTTACAATTCAGAGATAGGTTATTGCCTAGTAGTATTTGCATGGCATTTAAAATTATTTAGGCTTTAAATTTAACTTGTACTCCAAAGAAAGGGAACAAAGTATGTTATGAGAAGTATAAAATTGAAACTATAAGATCTACAACTCGAGGATGGAGTGACCAATGTTGTACAGGCGAAAGCGTGCAACACAAATTTGAATTCCATTAATTTTTCTATAAAATATCTAAAAGGCAGAGATGATTTACTTCTCGATGGACTAAGCTTCTCATTTGACTAAGGAGTGCATAAGACAAATTGAGGCCTAAGATTGAAACTCAAATGAGGTTATCTTTCTGTGAAACAATTATTTAATTATTTATGGGTTCATATGGTTGCAGTTTTTAAGCTCAAAATTTTTTCCCTTTTTTTTTTTTCCTTAAACGTTGGACTGTATTTAGATGTCCAATTTATAAGTTGAGCTTTCTCATGTTTTGGTCTGAATAAACTAAAAATTTTAACCTGTGATTTTTGATAAACTTACACAATAAGCCACAGCTAAGAGTTCGACGTTCCATTGTAGTTTCCATTGATTGGGATCTCTTTCTAAAGCAATGGCAATGACAAATGATTGAATTGTGCTGAAAAGGCACTGAAGAGTTGTGAAAAGTAACTTTGAAGGATAGATTTCCAATAATGGAGTCTGTAATACATAAAAGGAAAAATTAGAAGAGAGAACAGGATAAGTTATCGAATTTTTTTTATTTTTTTTTCGAATTCCATAGTTCTAGATCAAATTGATAGTTGTACATATATCAAGCAAGCCATTCCCATAGGAATAGAATTGAAGTAAAATCACTGAACTAAAAGAGATTTAGGTCGACCATAAAACAAGCGAATGCATTTTCTATACAAGTACTGGTTCGATTTGTTTATGGGGTAAAAGAAATTCGGAAAATATTAAGACGAATATTTGGTTATTAATAATGAATAATAATGAAATTACTTCTTTGAAAAATGAAGGCGTGTTGAATTAGTGAGCATGCAAGACAAATGACATGATATTTTATTATTGTTACTTTTTTTGGCAATAAAAACATGTACTCATAATCTTGCGAGTCAGATAATATTTTGTCATTTTCTCTACTTGTATTATTTCTATTTACCTTACGAGTTGGAACCATTTGAATTTTTTTCGACAAAGAAAAATTGGGATTTCAAGGCTTCAATGACGATGAAAGAAGAATTGAATTGGATATATTATCAAGATGCTTAACTCATTGATAATTTCACAAAAAAAAACTCAAAACATCTGTGGATTTTTCTGAAGTTGAAATGCAGTATTTTAGTTAGTATTACCTATATCTGAATATTTATAGTATTATTTTTATATAAACATGTTTATTCATTTCTAAGATTTTGATGTGTTAAAATCGAATTTAAAAAGAAATTCTTGAGATAAAATGGTAAATATAATGTATAACTGGTCCTATGTTTGTGTTCAGCGGGACATTTTTTATGCATGATCTCTTTTTTATTTGTATTTTTTTTTATTTTTTTGAGACATTAGAGAATTGGCAGAATTAATTTATAGTTTTATACACGAGTAGTTGATTATGTTACAAGCTAAGCCTTTGTTCAATTAATAATTAATATTTTGGTATTGCTTAAAATTCATCAGGATTATTTGTTCATCAGATATTGTAAAGCAACCAATGGACACAAGTAGTTGAGAACTTGTTTAGGATGCTTATTTAGGTTGAATTATTTAAGATAGTCAAATAGATAATCAATAAAGAAAAGTGAACTCACATGTTACCAGTTATCTTGATTAATATTTAGATGGTTTGCTGATTTGCCATTTTCTTAATATCGCTTGGCAAGAAGCCATTCATTTGTTCATTCTGTAGGTTATAGTTTAGGGGAAATCATGGTGTGCCCGATGCCGATAAGTGTTGGATGGCACTTTCATATATAACAATCGACATGATCGCAAGGTTGTGGACTGCCGTAGTTACCATCAAGCTTGATGTATACATGCAGATTTATTGTATTTGTCGGGCTCATGGGAATGTGGGATAGTTGTTTTAATTATTTCATATTCGTTATATTATAGTTATTATGTTCATTTTCTTTTATTGTTACTCGTTATTATCTATTTTACCTCACTTTTCCGGCTTTATGGGAATTCTGGACATAACATTTATTAGTGTTGGATGCCGATACGTGTTTGAAATCATTGTTCCATGAAACTGAGTCATATATAACAATAGACCTGGAGTATAATTTTACTTAACTTAGGCTTTGTTTGTGTTAGTTTTCCGATCGCGATAAGTGTTTGGATTCCACTTTCATTTTTTCCAAATCAAAGCATGTAACCGTGTTTGGTGTAAGGCTTAAAATATCGTCCGTTACAATTACGGGCATCCATATTGGTTGAAACCGTTACATATCAGTCGTTAAGACATCGTATTAGCCTATATCGGTCTGTTACGGCCGTTACGGACCGTTATGAAAACAAAAAAAATGTGCAAAGATGAAAAAAGTTCGTAACTTTGATTTCTGCTACCGTTACGCTACGACCGTTACACCCCGAAACCGTTATACCGCCACCGTTACCGTTACAGTAGCCGCCACCGTTATTTAAAACCTTGGTTATACTGCCACCGTTACCGTTACACGGTTTCTACATCCAACAAATAGTAGAGCAGGACCAAGTTGAGCTCCTTCCTCTTTCAAGGCCAACCTTTCCTGAAATTATACGTTTGTAAGCAAATATTTTCTCATACAATAAATGAAAGCTGATATTCTAGAAATCAATTCACACCTGTAAAAACCCTCTGAAAGGTGCCAAGCCAGTACCCGGTCCCACCATGATAATTGGAACTAAGGGGTCTGCTGGTAACTTGAAATTAGATGTTCTGATAAAAACTGGAGCCGAGCTGCAGTCAAGGCTTTTCTCTAGAGGAATCGCATTCTGGTATAGTTTAATACATCCAAAAAAATTGCTAGATAGTAAAACGAAAACATAAATCTATTTCTGCTATGGCATTGGGCAGAAAAAATCAGAGTATGCATGAACAAATAAAGCACTACAACCATGTAACATTTCTTCATACCTTCATCCAGGTAGAACACACACCTTGGTGAATTCGTCCCGTTGGGCTTGGACCATATACAACAGCACAGGTCACATGAACTCTATTAGGAGCAAATCTGTTACAAGAGCAAGGCATTAGAATCATGAACTACGAATCGGCAGACCAGGCAACAACTACATATGAAGAACCACAGACCTAGGGGAGGATGAGATAGAATAGTAACGTGGCTGTAAGCGAGGGACCACTGCAGCAAAGAATACACCAAGGGGGGGTTTTGATGATGGAAACTCAGCCATTACCTCAAGCACACTTCTTTGACTTGCAACAACCCATTGTGAGTACTCATCCTGGGCAATGAGAAAGAAACAGTAAAATGCTAAGGCTACTTTTGGAACTACAAATAACAAATCAGTGGTCAGGCATTACAAGATTACAACATCATGTAGTAATATTTAGTCCCCAACCTCGTAAATCTTTACAAAGGGGAAGATTAAAACCTTGAGAGATAAAGTTAATTCCTTTGATCATAGCAAATTCAAGAAAGAAAGAAAATCAAAGAAAGAGTACAACACCTTTCCTTGGGGTGATGCCAAGAACTTAAGCCTTTCCACTTCATTAGGGTCAGCGGCATGAGCAGCTAAAGCAAGTAGTGCAGCCTGAAAACATAGTAGCATTGCAATGTGATATTGTAAATGAGCAGATCTTCTACTACAAAGGAGAAATAGACAGAAACCGTATTATAAAAAAAGGAAAAAGAATATTTAAAAAAACGCAACCTTTTTGGGAGGATTCAAAAGGTCCGCATAACGGGCCAGTGCAGACCGAATAGTGCAAGGACTGGGGAAAGGAGGTGGTAACGAGCCTCCAAGAGGTGTACCATCATCTTTGTCAGCATGAATAGAAAATAACAAATCTAAAGGCTGACCCAGCAATTTTGCTGCTTCTCCTATTGTCTCATCACAATTTTCTGCATAAACACCCACATGGTCCCCAGTTTCATATCTGGGAAAGAAGGAGTCAAGAAAAGAATCAATTATCTAACGGACTAATTTCACACAACCAAAATTCAGCAGCAACAGACTGGCTTCTTTTCGTTATTTATTTATTTTTGACGACTAATGAAAGGCGGCTATAAACTTACGTAAGCCCAGTCCCTGAGATATCAAACTCCAGATGTATGCAAGAGCGGTCAGATTCAGGTTTGTGAAGTTCTCTCCGCACAGCGACATTGACTCTTCAGGAATTAGACCACTGTCAAGGTCAGTGAAAGGTAGAAATACACACAGAAGCAATGGACATATAAATGGCATGGCTTGAAAGCGCAAACACAGAGACCAAATATTTTGTATCCTAATACCTGCATGGATGGTGAATGTCAAATGATGTATGCCCATTTGCTAAATTTGAGCGTTTGTCCTCGTAAGTTTCAGCAGTAGGATCATAAATTACAACACGATACTCAGGAATTGCAGCTGTATATGGGGTGGAGACGGTGTTTGGATCATCCTTGTCCATAAGAATCAGATCTAATTCAGGCCATAGTGTTTCCCGCCTAAAACAGAAGGTGTTGTAATGTTTCAATAAAATACCAATTTACCAACTTAAGATCACCTACATAAAAGATACAAGATAAATTATAAAAATACCAAGCAGTAAAATCATCTTCGATGCACTGATCATCATCCCCCAGACCAACTGCAACGAGGCGTTTTGCTCCTGGCACATCAAACATCACAATTCAAGTATGAGAAAACAAATACACTCACAAAACACTTCACAGTGAATATAGCCAAAGAAATCAAGAAGATAACTCACAATAAACAACAAAACAGAAAGAACCAATCAAGGATAACTAACTGTAGCCAAATGTATAAGAAAAAGACACCCTCTTCTAACACAAACTAGCTTCTTCCGTCTTTTCAATTAAGTAGCTGTCATGACTGCTTCCCTAGAAGTCATAGGTGCAAAGGCCAGTAGCCACTCTATATGGAACGTGGCCCTCCAAAAAGCTTCCCAAGAGGAGAAGTACCCCCTTTATCAACCAAAGAACAATAAAAAGAACAAAACAGGAATAAGACCCAGAAGGAACGAATTTCACAACCAAAACCTCCATCCCGATAAGGAAAACAGTAAAAGGTCTCAAAGAGCATACAGAGAGAATGTAGCTTAAAAGTCAAACAGCTACAGCCCAACAGAGGCTGTGCCATTTATAGAATCAATGCAAAGAAGCAATGCTGAGCACATTGGCTATTTTAACTGAAGAATGACTATGGATTATTCTTGGTGGGATCTGATCACTACTTGCCCTTCGCAATCCAAACTTGGGAATCAACATGCCACGCCTCCCCAACGGGTCTCCAAAGCCACTAATCTATTATGGACTGACTAATGAAAATGGGGTTTGACACTCCAAAGCCCACATGACCGTTTTCAGGGGTGACAATCCCATCGTCAGTGACAGAACCCTTAGTCCAGCCTCCAATTCACATCAACAAGGTCTACAGGCGACAGTCAACAAAATGATCCTTCCTTTCGCTAAGGTTTTGTTCTTGTTGCCTTGATCTTGGATATCTAACACAAGATATCCAAGAAAAAGCCTAGCTAAGCTGATGTTTCCAAATTGAAGTGTAGTGAGTTCCTTAAAACCCTCTAGTGTTGTAAGCCTAGAGATTGCCCTCAAGCATGAGCCCCACAAAGATTCACATTTAGCTCAGTCAAGCTAGGTGGCTCGTTTCACCATACAAATGATGTTTACGTGTTGTCAGATGGCCTGAACTTATGGACAGCCCATATTTACAATAGATGCATAAAAGATTAATCCCTTATTTCCCACACTGTAACCATGAATTGGATGAAAATTTAAGTCATCATAGGAATCTTTACAGCAACCCAAAATTAAATTATGGCCAATATTTGTGTTGCAAAATTAAATTATGGCCTGAACTTACAGGTTTTCAGAGATCACCCAGAGGTCAGCTAAAAGTACAACTGTGATTCTACATAATCTATTAAGTTTCATCATAATTCATTTTAACTGAACACGTTTTTTGGAGAAACCGAAAAGATCCACTTTTACCAATTTTATCAAAAACACCCCCAAGGTTTTAGATTTTATCAATTTAGTCCCAAAATTTTAATTTTTATCAATTTCATCCCTAAGGTTCCATTATATCATCATACAGGTCCTTTTGGACAGTTTTACCCTTTATTACATATAATTAACTATATACTTATAAATAAAACACTTAATATTAAATTACAAAGCTCTAATACTTGAAATAATGAAAAAAAATAAAAGAATAGATATTAAGTCGAATAAAAGTTTTTCTATTACTTTTGTACCATTTAAATTTATAAATCAATTTCTAATTATTAAAACATTAATTACTGAATTGAAAATTGGTCAATTTTCATTCATCTAACTTATATATAAATGAAAATAACTAGTATAGAAATTTAGTTATCCATCCCACTTTTTAAATATAAATTACCTAATTAGAGAAATTAAAGATGTGGTACTAGGGATGAAAGTAGAGGATGTAACATCAAGAAAAAATTTAAATGCCAGTTCATATCATTCTCCTAAATGTTTGAAAATAGTAAAATTTATAAAATAATATGCAAAAACAAATCAGGCGCACATAGTACAAAGAGAAAATCTAATTCAGGAATTTGTTCATTTTCCCTACAAAATGATTAAATTTTTTTAATGAGCGTAGAATAAAATGAAATATATAATAATTTATTGATATATAAATGAAAAAAAAATAATTGTTTACAAAATAGTGGGTACACTTATATTATATTTAATATATATAAACTTTTAATTTTTTTAAATTACTTCAAATATTTATACTTGTACATTTATTAATGATGGTATTTATAATATATCATTAATTATATGAAATAATAATTATGCAGTGCATATATGAAAGTAAAGGGGGAAAGTTGTCCAAAAGGACCTATTTGATGAGTTATGGAAACCTTAGGGATGAAATTGGCAAAAATTGTAACTTTGGGACTAAATTGATAAAAGGTAAAACCTCTAGGTGTTTTTGATGATTGCCCTAAAAAGATTCCTTCCAAAATTGGCCTGATGCAAAGAAAGGTAATGATGACAATAAGGTGTATTAATGAGAGAGCTAAAATAAAATGATTTGGTGAAGAGCGTCTGCGTACCCTGTTTCTCAAGTTGCTCATCTATCACTTTTGCTACCTGTTTCAGAGAGTGGCAGCCAGAGGTCAGCAAAGAAAGTGGGACAAGAAAGATATCAAACATTTTCATACAAGAGAGGTAGCAAGGGTTTTAACTATGAATGTTCAACTTACCTTGTTGAAATGTTCATATTGCCGATTACCAAGGCCAAATACAGCAAATTTAAGCTGTTGAAGCCCTAGTTCCTTTTCTTCTCCCTGCATATATTTTCTGTAATTATTCATGCAAAGCTTAAATAATGTTGAACAGCAATTTGTTTGACTGGTCAAATCTACAGACCTCAGTGAACCATTTGTAAAATCTAGCAGCATTGTCAGTTGGCTCTCCATCTCCATATCTACAAGAACCCGCTCAAAACATTGGTTAGATAAGTTCAAAATAGTTGGTCAATTTAAAAAATACATGGAAAGAAATATACATACGTTGCCACCATGAATAGGGCCAAAGTCTCTTTCCTAAGCTTTTGTTCATATTGATCATCATCGGCAGCATAATCATCCTGACCAAACCACAACACAATGATAAGCACAAAACTCTGCTCAATGACCAGTATCTGATGAAAGTCCACAGAGCATCATACCATGTCAACGACTTTAACGACTGCTTTTTCATATCTAACTTTGATCTCTTCAGCTAAAGACTGCACAATGCAATTATCACAAGGAACATAATGATAAAAAGTTAGCAATCTAACTGCAATAAAGAACCAAAAGGATGAGGAAAACATAAAGCAAGTACTCAAAACCATTTTATAAAATTCTAATTCCTTAATAGTGCCAACAACCATGTGAGAGAAGATCTGTGGTTGAGTTATAATCATAGCACAAAAAGCGACAAAGCCTACTGCTCATTGAAGAACCCGACGACATTTATCATCTTCCCATAAATGATTTCAATGACATCTCAAATAGTCAGAAATGAACTCTGCGCAAGAAGACTTAGGATAATGGGTAAGACATGCAAATCAACTCTCTTCAAATTCCACAACGTGTGAATCTTGTGCATTATTATTAGAGAAAATGAAGAAGTTGAAAGATACTTCTTTAAGCTTGCCCAAGTTGCAACGTTAGAACTTGAAGGTATACCCACATTTTCACACAAAGGTAAAGAATAATCAAGCCCCAGTGTCAAATCCTAATATATATTTCCAGTCCAAAAGAGAAGAGATTGTGCAGGAAAAAGAAAAAAGATAAAGAAAAAAGCGGTAAAACTTATTCCGTAAAAGCAATTACGGGTCCGGAAGTGAGGACCATTATCAAGAAAAGGATGAAGAAAAAGTGGAAATAAAATCCTTTCTTCCCAATTCTTAGTAATTCTTCGACTCAAGCAGGCGAAGAATTGCCCCATTAATGTTTTCTATAAAAAAAATTAGCCTAGTTTTGGCACAAATACAACAATTCACCCTCTCACAACATTCTCCCCCAAGTTGAAATTCAACCCTTGAGCACACACCTAATACCATGCCTGTAATGGCTCCCACAGGATAGTATATTCTGCCAAAAAAGACAGAACCCTCATATGAGATTTCCATTATATCCAATGAATCGGAGAGAGAAAGATTCAACCAACACATTACCCTCACAGACTTTCCTCTAAAAACCCAATTCAACTTTTTCCAGTGCAAAGATAATAAATCACCCTCTCATAAGATTTTCCCAAAAGTAGACCTCCTATGAAATCGAATAATATTGACAAGATAAAGAAAAGGGGATTAGAACATTACTTCAAGCAATTATATAGGTCTTAAAAGAGGGGAGATTCTGTAGGAAAAGGCAGAAAGGTCAAAACAAGAAGGTCAGCATTATCCTTGTTCACAAATCTAATAGTTACTCTTTGAATCAAGCAGACAGATAGAGAAAGAGAATCTCAAAATTGCCAAAAGAAAGCTTCCTGTCAAGATGCAATTCAGCCTAATTTTGGTCAACAGGCAACAATTTGCCCCTGTCAATAAAATTTTCCCCAATTCCAATCTCTACGAACTCAACCTGTTGAAGTTAAAATAATAATAGAATGCATCCCCTCTTAACAGTTTATGCCTTTACATAAGATGGTTGTACATCTCTTTAATATGATATCAGAGCAAGTTAGGATCCTAGGTTCAAAGTCACACTGCTACCCAATTAAAAAAAATTGAATTGCACTTGTTGGATACAAAATATTCCATAAGTGAGGGTCATGTCGAAAATAATATAACAGCACAATGCGTCTCTTCCTAACCACTTAAAATGGAATGAATAATAACCCCTAGTACAATGGCAACAATGGAAGTGCTCACTCGCAATTTTCCAAAACAATAAAATCAAAACCAAAAAACAACTAAGTACACAAAATCGACCTTTGCGAAGCCCTCGGCGGTGCCGGTCTGAGTACCGAAGAACACGGTGATTTTAGTCTTTCCTGACTCCTCCACGTCATCCTCGCCCTCCTGAACCGCCAGTGGCTTCGTGAGAACGACGGGCTTAACGTCTCTGCTCGGATCAGACGATCTCTTCCATAAGAAGAAGATCAGGCCGATGATCACCGCGATTGAGGTGGCCGCCGCCGCCACCGCCACATCGGACAGTGGCTCCGCCCCGAAGGATACCCCGAGAGCTGATTCGATCGCCTTTATCAGATTCGTGTTCGTACTCATCTTGTCTGTATATAGAGTGTGTGTGCGTGCGTGTGTATATATATATCTATATATGTGCGTTTGTGTGTGTGTGTGAGCTGATGAGATTTCTCTCTCTGTGTCTCTCTCTATCAGCTTCTCGAAGAGTTCGAGAAGGTTTGATTGAGAGAGAGAGAGAGAGAGATGGGGTGGGCAAGCAGGCGGTTGGATGGGGACTGGTATGTCTCTGTAAACTCTCTGTTATTTCGTGCATGAGAAAAACTAAAATCACTCGCATTTCACATAGTTGACGAATCACAACCGTAAACAATGACACGTGAAGTACAATATACTAGAGGCCACGTGTCCAAGTGGTGTCATACTTAGAGAATGTTAGCACTGCTCAGAGGGCAAATGATCTATATTTTTGGGCGCTGAATTTGGAGATCAAAGACAATTAATGAGGAGAAAAAGACTAGAATTATAAATACTTTTATAATATTACTGTTTGGTTTTGTATTTTATAATCTATATATATGTTAGCAAATAATATTACATTTTTGTTATATTATTTATATGTATGTATATATATCTTATATTTTTAAACAATAAACAGGTGTGACTCAGTTTTCTTTTTTTCTTCTACTCAGCTATTGTGATGATCAATTTTACCGAATTTATTCTCGTGATATTAATAGTTATATATATGTTAGCAAATAATATTACATTTTTGTTCTAACACGAATATCAAAATACATCACTAGGTTACAACAAAATGTAATACATCATACTACAATATCGGACCCATAATAAGTACAACACATCTACAAAAATGCCTCAAATAAATATATTAATAAATAAACAGGCTACAATGCAAAAAAAAAAAAAAAAGGTATAAATCTCTAACTTCAAAAATATAAATATTTGGCCATTCGAGCACCTCAATTATGACTCTCTTGCGCCTCCGCACCTATATCACAAATATAACTAGAATATACGAAAAGAAATGCACAAGTTAACTTACTAAATAACACGATAAATATAATGTTATGCGGTGCCTTAAAATGTAAACATCAATGTATAAGATATGCATGAATGCATGTGCTGCAATGCCCCCACTTCCCCCCGCCCCTCCCCAAACCCCACACCCACA